>CAJNYU010004668.1:132514-216934 GCA_905331475.1 Rotaria socialis | reverse complement strand
CCCCCCCCCCCCCCCCCTCTGACTGACACACTCAAAATTGTTACATACCTGACCATGATATTTCTCTGTTTGATTTTACATTCGTTATTATTTAAGATGAAGATTTTCTTTAAATTGAAATCTTCTTCTAAGTTATGTTGTAAATTTTAATCATGGTTTTTGTTTTTTTGATAAATTATTCTAGATATATTCATGACAAATACAATCTCGAAATTTGAAGAGCTTCCTAATGAACTTATACTCGATATATTCGCATATTGTCGTCCACGAGATTTATTTATATCATTATTTAATATAAAGCAACGTCTAAATACGCTTATATTTAGTCAATCAATTAATATTGATCTAGGCAATGCATTACCTAAATATTTACTTGATGTTTACTATAAGTCAGTTTTATACAATGCGCGCGAGCAGATTCATTGTTTACGATTGTCCGATACGTATGGGCGATTAAATCGTTTTATTATCAATGATACACAATTAGAGATTGCTTTTGAAATAAGAAAATATATACTAAGTCGAGTTAAATATTTAATTTTATGGGATCCAATTTTGTCAAGTCTTTATGAGAGTTTAAATTATGTAAATAATCTTGAATATTTGCATGTGACATCAATAGGAACAGCTAGACATACGCCGAATTATTCTCAAGGATTACTTAAAATACTATTTCAAATGACAACACTGAAAAAAGTTTATTTAGCATTACACGATTCTATTATGTTCAATACTGAGATTGGTAAATATAATTTTATTTAATAAGAAAAATATATAAAAATGTTCATGTCTATTAGGTGTAAATACCTCGATTGTGTCGTTCACATTAAACGGATGTTATATGCATCATTTAGCACCATTACTTAGGCGATTGCCTAATATTCAAAAACTGAATATTATGTGTTATAATCGACCAAATCTTTTTTCGATTAATCAGGATAATTTTGATTATAGTTTATATGATGGACTCCGTGATTGTCTACCGCATTTGACAAATTTGATATTGCACGTTACGCATACGCCATTTTTCGAAACAAAAGCTCTTCTTCAGCAATTATCTAAATTAACTAAATTAGCATTTTCATCGCTTCTTATCGAAGACTACGCATATGGACCCAATTGGGTACAACTCGTTAGTAATTTTTTACCAAAATTACAAAAATTCAGTTTATCCATCAATGAAGCACAAATCTCACCCCGCACTCAAATTGACATTAGTAGAATGATCCAATCATTTTCCAGTTCGTTTTGGCTTCGATGGCCAGTTGTTATTGAATATTATGTTGATGCATTATCGAAAAAGCATCTTATGTTATACACATTACCCAGTCAAAAAGATAGTACAAGAACATATTTATACGGAGTACAGGCAGAAACAACAAAAGAAATATTTCAAGATGACGATCTGACGTAAGAAAGAGAAAGCATTGTAAATCTAATCATTTTCTATTTGTTCTTTTTAACCAGTATAAAAGAAGGAAAAAATTCCGACTATAAAAAAGTCTATGAACTTCATTTTACTCTTCAAACAAATGCTCCGTCGAATACTCTTTTACCAACTCGTGTTTATACCAATCTCAAATCGTTGTCGTTTTCATCCGAATTAACCAATTCTGAATCCTATGATGCTGATAATATTCTAAATGATCTTCAGAGAATGTTTTCAACATCTGTACTTGCCAATATTAAACGTATTTATTTGTACAACCAAATCTATCCAATAAATTTCCGTATGTATAGAAAATTGTTCATAGAATTCAAACGGATTTTTCTTGTTTCTAGTTTCAAAGATATTAAATCTTTTACCCAATGTACAAAGTCTTCGAATCGACGCTTCCCTACTTAACCTTGAAACAGTTTTAACCCGTATTACCAGTTTAACCATTGATTTCAATTCAAGTACTATAAAAAAACCAACAGATATCCTTCGGCAAATGAGCACTTACCTTCCTAGCATACGCTATCTCTATCTTGAATTCAAAGATGCTCAAGACATATACATTTACCTAATATACGGCCTTCGAAAGCTTGTACATCTATTAGACATTCACATAACAATTCACGAACAAAATGTTCGTATTGATCCAGACGCCTTTATGTCGTGGTTTAACGATTATAAATCTTTGAATGGACTAAACAGCAAAGTTCAAGTTGAGTTCGGGGGCGAAGATAACCGTTTACATATTTCATTGTGATATTTGAAAGGAAAATGTAAAATATTGATGAAATTTCATTTTTTTTATCAAATAAATGCAACCATGCACTGAATTATTTAGTTTCTTTTTTAATCAAAAGATATTAGCATATATAATTCAGTTCATTTAATGCAGTAAATATTTTTCCGTTTGATAAGTTGAAAAACAAATATGACCTTGCGAACGCACAGCAAGAAAATGAATCCAAATACACAATTGCTTGAGGCTAAATGTGACATCGCAGTTTAGTATTTATTTAGATTGGTTTCGAGACATTGATACGATAGAAAGAAACCGGCTGCCAAAAATAATTTTTACCGACTCATCGTTATCAACAAAGCTATTCATATGAACACATATTCAGATAGGTTTATAATACTTTTATTTTCTTCGGGTTATCATTAATATTGTACTTTCAAGTTTTTTATTATTTTTATCTCAGTGCCAAGTCATGTCAATGGGGAAGAGCTATTAGATTAATTATTGCTTTCTTACGTTCGATTGTAAATCAAGTTTTTGCACGAAATCCAACGCAGATATTCAATTTTATGTGTAAATTGAAAGCAATTGTTCGATAATAATTTTCATCAACGTGTTTTCTTCCCACGATTGATAAATATTTATTGACCCGTTATCAAACTTATCTTGAATAGATTCAGAAATCACAAGCCTCAACAAGTTTTATTTATGATCTTTGCCTATCTTGACAACAGAGAGGTAATGAATATATTTCTGAGTAAAATCAAAATAGACAGTTGTTGTTGGTTCAATTAAAATGAGATCGGCTCAATTTGTAAACCATAAAAAGTTTCACTTGATCTTCTTAAGGTTGTTTTATGATTAATCTTTTTTTTTTTATAACTAACGCTTCCTATAAAATGATTTCAATAAGTTTTCAGTTGTTAGGTATCCGTTTGAATAAATGATAGATTAGATACAAAAATAGTCAAATTTCAAACTTTTTGGATTTCATCATTTAGAACTTATAGATATTCTATTCGGAATTGCAACCCTATCTGCCGCATAACGACTTTGATAAACATGACTTTTTTCTCGTGTCACAACATGAAATCTTATTCGGTATTTTGTATACAAAAGTTGATTAAAAATATTCTACATAAGCCTTAACAAAATCCGTTATATTATGGTTTCGCCTGGCCTTTTCAACAGTGAAAACTAGCTATGCTCATCCGTATTTATATAAAAAGCAATCAAGAAAAATCTAGGTAATCTTTTTTCATTTTTGAATGAGCCAATAATTGTCCAGTGTAAAACCTACTGTTAAGTGTAACAATATTGTTAAATTATTTAGCTTTTACAGTCTGATGAGATACCGCCAAACTAACAGGTGAGCCATAAATAATTAGACTGTTAGTATTTTCCGAATTTCTTCTCTTCCTCGTATTCGATTGAGCTGATTCTACTCTGAAAAGATTTCACGTTTAATTCTCTACAAAATGATCTATGAGCGATAATACGAAATTTTGAGATATTATTTCGACTGAACAAGATACGAGGTGTCCCAAAAAAACTGAAAAATGTAATCGTTTTCTAGCAAAGTTTTACAATTTTAAATCTATGTCAAAATTGTATACAAATCAGATCCCAAGCTATGTTTTTACACATTCAGATATTCTCTATCTGATGGGGACTAAATTCATTTTTTCTACTTGCGTTAACCTGATAGAAAATGGCTAATTAGTTGCTTGCCACCATAACATCAGCGAAATGTTAGTGTTATGAAGTGATATCTTCTCGATTTTTTTAACAAAACAATATTTAAAACTATTTGGGTGTGTATTTAGTAGGGAAAAATATTCTTTTTCATATGACACTTGAACGAGTCTGATTGGTTTAATCTTGTTCGAAATATGATCAATCTGCGAATGGTCCTAATAAGTAAGTCAAAAAGGCTAAAAGCCAGTGATGGGGCTTTTACAGATGGCGTGAATGAAAGGATAAAATAAAGAGAAGAATTTCGCTTTGATGACCAACCGAGAGAGACTTTCAAAGGCTACAATTTTACAGATTTAGCTTGGACACGATTAAACAACTTGATTTATTATTAGCGAAATACCAATTTTTAAGCTACATTTCTTCAGTTTTTTGGGACACCTCGTATTTTGTTCAGGCGAAACAATATCTCACAATATCTCACAATTTCGTATTATCGGTTATACACCATTTTGTAGAGAATTGAACGTGGAATCTTCTCAGAGTAGAATCAGCTCAACCGAATACGAGGAAGAAAAGAAATTCGGAAAATACTAACAGTCTAATTATTTATGGCCCACCTGTTACATTGTTTCTATGCAGATTTAGTCATTCAATCATTCACTATGGTTAGTATTAAAAAATCTACTTTTACTTTTACCCTAAGTCTACACTTGTTGAGTAAAAAACCTTTTTTTTCCTTTCTGCGCGTAGAAAATTTTCATGATCAAATTTAGACAAAGATTCACTTTGAAGTAAATACGTTCCTATGATAAACTGAAGATTTTTAGTTAGTATACAGTCAAAATTTTAGTTTGCACTCTGGCCATTCAATCACTCGATAGTTTTAGGCTCATAGGAATAACAAAAAGCAACACGATGATAAGTCGCCAGTGCCTATCGGAACGCCAAATCAAAAGTCAATTGTCTGAAACGAATTGATATTTGGAAAACGTTCCATTTAACCCTTTCCGGCCCGGTGTTGCCATATGGCAACATTTTCCCCTAGGGGGGTACGGCAATTTTCAAACAACGGGCCGGAAAGGGTTAACTAGTCATATTTCTTTTTATTTCATTGTAGAGCACTCTATCTAATTAGCTTTTATTGCCATGATTTTCTTAATAGCTTTTAAATACATTTCGCAAAGAAGATTTTTTATCACGCAAACAAGCGCATCTTATTGACGTCATAATAATTCTTCTTTCAGATAATATTTCAAAGTTTAACTGGAGTTTTAATATAATAGTTAGTTCCTTTCACACAGAATAAGGATATAAAATTCAAATAAAGACAAGTAGTGTCTAAAAGTTTTTCCCCATAAGGTTTTAACTGGATCAGCCTTAGTTTCTTATAAAATGATGATCGGAAGTATTTGGCTACGACGATCAGCTAACAGGTAGCAAATGCAATTTTACTTTTTTTTAAACTGACGGAAAATTGTATGTCACTTTTATTCGTACCTTTTACGTGTAAGTAACTAAACAATGACTCTCGTTTCATCGATAACAAGAAAAAAACATTTTTAGTAATCTTTTCCAATTTAGTTAGTGGAGCGATAGTAGTAAGCATTTATCTTTTATAGATAAAATGTGCCAATATTAAATTTAATTGCGATACAATAATATTTACTTGAAATTATTGAGTTAAACAAAGTTTCTACGCACATATTACTCACGAAAATGATCTAGAATCTTTTGTTTATATCCAATTTCATGTGATGAGACATAAGAAATCTATTCTCATGTTGAAATACTCGTCTCGTTCTAATCTGTGTTTCAATGAACATCGCATGAATAATTATTTCTACTTGCAAATTTTACAGCCGTGTAGCCTGAATAAGTACTTCGTTCGTCATATTCAATATCCTGGGTTGCGGTTCGACCTATATTTTCAAAAAAGTCCTATTTTCTATCGAAAAAAGTAGAAAATTTCCGAAAACCTCTTAATTTTGCTATTGTCTTTAGACGAAAAAAAAAACTTTTATTGTGTATAATCATGTGTTTTGAACAAATTGTTGTATTGTAGTGACATTCGTTTTAAACAATATTTTTTCTTTCGCCTATTTAGTGAACTGACTTAGAAATTGTTTAATACTAAGTACAAAATACAAAATAGTTCAAAAGAAAAAAAGCATTCACAAAGTGATCATGTACTAGTTTCGGGTTTTTAGTGAAGTTTTAGTTAGATATAAAAGCTGTATATATATATGCCCCTGGAAAAAATAAGTTTCACTCTGTATTTTGAGAATATTGCTATCAAAAGAACACCTTTTTTAATTAGTAACGGCATATTATGAAAGCCCGTGAAATTTTACGCCATCCTGTGTATACGCATTTTCATTTACACTTATTTATTACCAGAAAAAATTGAGTTATGATAAAATACAAAACAAAATTGTGGAAAATAATAAGCGATGAATGCTGATTATCAGGACAATAAAATTAGGTTGAGATTTTTTGGGAAGTCATGTCCGTAATCTGAAACGTCTCCTTTAATTATGAGAAATAGTACTTGTCTTTTTCATGTATATTTTTTTCAAAGCTTATGATCTACTTTATTGTTATTTATCGATTTGTGAAAAACTTTTATCATGATTCTCGAATTAGGGACTTATTTCAGTAGAAAAAATTACATAAGGATCTTGGCTACGGTTGAACCGCTTATAACAGCTTTATTAAAACGATTTTCGAGCAGAGCAATTCAAAAAAACACCAAAACAATTGAACAGAAGCGGCGTATAAAATGTCCTCTCTTTTTGTCATTTTTTATCAGAAAACCTATATTTTTGACAACCTTGATTCTCTAAGGATTCCTATATTTTGAAAAAAGTGCAATCGGAGGCCAGACTATCAGGTAATCAAAATGATGCTGTTTTTTTTAGTTCCGCTTATACTGTTTCATGAACAGGGTTGCCACCTCTTCCGCTTTTTCAACATTTTCCCGCTGTTCCGCTTTTTCGTATAAAACGTGTTGCATATCAAACCTACGTACAGAATAATATTTGATATTATTGAATCAATTCTTGTTGTTCACAAATATCGTGAGCCATCATTCTTTTATATTTTGAAACTTTGATGAAATAAAATGAAATCCAATAAATATGAAAAAAAGATGCCTAACATTCTCAGAAGCACCACAAATCTGGAACAATATGAGCTTCCGCTTTTCCCCTCGCCTTCTCTGTTTTTCTTTCCGCTATTTTCCGCTTTTTGGACTTCATCAGGTGGCAACCCTGTTCATGAAGAATATCCAACACATGGCATGTGCACAATAACTGCGTGTTACTTCAAAGAAGTCTCGTCATGTTCAGTAAGATACTATTATCATAGCGTCGATAATGTGAAGGCTAGTATTAACAATGAATTGATAATTAACCACCCTTTATATTAAGGGAAGTCAGCATTTATTTTATAGAAGCTCATAGTCCCGAACCAAGGGCGGCGGAGCGTCATTAAGCTAGGTGAGGCTCATCATATTTTTTTGCTACCGTGGAATTTTATGAAACATCAAGTAGTAAATAAGTCTTCGTTTTATTGAACTTCAGTAAAAATAAAAAGGATCAGTATAAAAAAAGAAGATTGGAAAATATCGAAAACTAGTTTTCTTTGCTTCTACTCTGATGCAAGAACAAGGAAATAGCAATATTCAGTACAAAAGCAAGTGAGGCTGAGTCTCATATTGCGAAATCTAGGTGAGGCTGAGCCTCATCTACCGAAAACTACGTGAGGCTCAAGCCTCACCTGTTTCAATGGCTCCGCCGCCACTGTTCCGAACCTCTAGCGAGATTGCCATTAGTGAAAATAGAGATACCATCATATTTTGGTAATCATAATCATGTTTGTGACTCTTTATAATTAAAATTTTAATCTTTATCCGTACATTCATATAATCAGAAGCAAAAGTTGACCGAATTTAAGTATCTTTAATAGAAAATCATTCATTAAAAAGTCGTTTCTAAAAATTATTCTCTTTCCATGAGGTAAGTCTTTCTCAGCGTACGCAAATCCTACATCAATTTTTGCTCAAAGATTCATTTTTCATTGCACATATAAAATTCTCAATCAGATGATTTTATTTGGTAAAAAACAAAATTATTTCGTACCTCACAATATTGAAATTTATCCGTCTATTCATAGCCTGAATCGAAGATGTCAGAAATGTAAACATATTAATAGCAATTAGTCTCATTACGAGCTTGAGCTTTACATTCTATTTTGAAACTGATATAAGAATGAGAGCGACATTTTCTTTTAAAAAATCCCAGTGGTACAACTTCCAGAAAACAAAAATGTGTATGGACCCATATGTACTCATCTCTAATCTCAGCAGAGCTTTCCTACTAGACTAAGACTTATCATCACAATTCAACCATGCTGTAGTGTGATTCTCACACGAGTACAATAAGTAATCTAGTTTCAGCATTAGAACAACAAAGCAATAAAATGATAATGCTTATCTCAAGCAACTATAATTTAATCACCTAGAGTCTTATGTTAATACTATTTTAAGACTGCAATTTTCTTGTTGCCTATTCAAGAGTGGTACGGATTTAAAATTCTTACAGCGAAGCTTAAAAGAATATTTTCTCTTTGAAAATAAAGCAAGAAGAAAGCTGGTTGATTTATTTAAATGCATTCTTCTGCATGATTTTAATTCATTAAAAACATACAAAAGATCGTAGATTAATAATAAAACAGTGCTGAATATCTAAACATTAGACACGAAACGTTTTACCTTGAGTAATGTACAATGTCCACTTATTTTAATGCTTTCCTTTCAATGACATATGACAACTAAGAATCTTGTCAATCAACTTCATTAGAAAGCAGAACAACATAGTAAACATTAGTTAGAAACGAGAATATGTAGCTGAAAATTAATTTTCTCGGTTTTTTTCTTCAGATTCACATCACTCAAGAGAAATTCGTTAATCGCTATTCAAACAGAAAAATACTGAATGCCCGTCTATCAAACTGAGCATGCTTAGCTGCTTCGAGCATGATTATATGAACTATGAATAGAAGTACCGAACGCGGTAAATGTAAAATAGTCGAGGAGAGGTACGTCAAGGCAATCGAGTCTGTCTCTGAGAGAATAAGTGTATAATTGACCTGCGTTCAACAAAATTCTAAGATACAACCCAATTTATCTAGCGAAGACAAACATTTCGTTGGCTGAATTAGAACGGACGATAGACTAAATTAAAAATAAATCTGCATGTCTGCCTTCTATTTTAATTAATTAGACTCCTGTTTTTAACAATTCTAGGTTTATATAGAAAGGTTCTGTTCATAACTGGTTACATAACCAGAACATCAGGAAAGAAAATTCACTTGGTAAGAACATGAGAAAAAAACGATGCTATTAAAATGATATACTATCAGTAAACCTGTAGGACTACAGTAAATTGTAACTATTCAGATCAGTATGTGCTATAAATTATGAAGAAAGAGTTCTACTTGTTTTTGTTTTGGATAAACGTAAATTTCTCATTGTCCAAACTAGTCAGACAGTTGAATAATTTTTACAGTGAATTTTGATATAATAAGGTGGCATTTATGAATGAAAGCGTTGAGTAGTTCCGCATTATTACATTAGCTGCTTGAATTAAAATAGTGTATAAACACTCACTATGGTCCAACGGAGAATTCCATTTTTTAAAATGGCCTAAAATATTATAATAAGATTAGCTCTGCTTTTGATAAATGTTAAGCGGCAGAGAACGTATAGAGTAGAGATGAAGCGCACGAAGTAAAGTTAGTTTTTGTATTTATTAAAAAATCATAAAACACGCTTCTTTCAAAAACAATAAAGCACAAGGTCAATCATTAAGCATTTGTTTCTGTTGAAAGGATCTTCGACCGAAGTAAAATAAATGCAAAAATATTTCTTCTTGAATCTTATTTTAACCTTAAACTTGATGTTTCTTTTTTCTCTATCATTCGATGGAATTTTAAAGTGCTTGTGCTTGTCAGAAAGAATTTTTCTTATACAATACAAACAATTTGAAAATACTAAAGAGTTTGCCAAAATCTATTTATCTATCGAACCGTACTGCTTTTCTATAGCCAACATGCTTTTTCTCAATTCTTCGATTTACGATTGTAGATTTTGTTATGACGAAGTGAAAAAATTTCTTGAAAGAAAATCAAACAATAATTAATCTATCCAAAAACAATGTCATCGTCAACAGTAGCACAAGCAATTGTAAGTGCTACTCAAAAATATACTATTTCGGTTTACTTTGTGGTCTTAATTGGTGGTATCATTGGTAATCTATTTAACATTGTGATTTTTAGCGGCTTAAAGATTTTTCGACGAAATCAATGTGCTTTTTATCTCATTTTTGGATCTATAGCTGACTTCTTATTATTAATAATTGTGTTACCATTTCGTATCACTCAATTTGCTTTTGGTTATGATCCAACACTACTATCTCTGGCATGGTGTAAAATACGATTTGGTGTTGTTTCAATGTTGTCATTGTTATCATTCACCGCAGTATGTTTTACTGCTATTGATCAGTATCTATCTACTCATTACCTCCCGCAGGTAAGACAATTAAGTAGTTTTAAAATGGCTCGTCGTCTTGTTTGTATTGCCCTTATTACTTGGAGTTTACATAGTATTCCATTTTATATCTTTTTTGAAATTCAACCAACGCTCGGTTGTGATGTTTATAATTTGGGATTTTCACGTTATTATTCATTGGTGCATTTTTGTGTACTCAGTGGGATTCTACCTATAACAACATCTGGATGCTCTGCGATGCTTGCCTATCTCAATGTTCGTCGCATTATAAGACGTCAAGTACCGTTAGTTCAACGGAAATTAGACCGACAACTAACCACTATGATTTTAACCCGAGTGGCATTTTTACTTTTTATGACCTCACCTTTTGTGATCTTTCGTATTTACCAGCTTAATCAACCTGCTACTTCTTCAACTGACCGTGTTAAAGTAGCAGTTGAAAAATTAGTATTAAGCATAACCACATCTTTGTTTTATACTAATTCTGGAGTGAGTAATATGATTTTCTTTCATGTATTTGTTTCTTTTAAATTTCTCACTTCATTTTAGGGTACTTTTTATGTATTTCTATTGGTTTCGAATCGGTTTCGTCAGCAAGTCAAACGAGCTGTGACAAAAAATATCTGGAAAAAGATATCTGATTTTGTAAGACATGGTAATACAATTCAAAATCAAGTTGCGCCTGCATCGGATGGGATAGATATTGACCTCGAACCACAATCGCATTGATATTGTGCTTCGAAATCGACCGCCAACAAGTTTTATTCTATTGTTTAATCAAGAGTTTTAACGTTCGAATACTGAACAATATTATTTAGTGTGAACGTTACTATGTGACAACAAGAGGTTCATTCGGTATTACGCATATTTCTCATACAGCGAAAATTTTGAGCCGCATTACGCAGCATGAATGCTAATGGTGTAGCATAGTGTTAACTGTGTAGAGTGGAACGAAATAATAGTACCATTAGCAATAATAACCAATCTGACTTCGATCAGCAGATTTTCTATTCATGAAATTTCGGTAAAAACCCTCTGAAAATTTCTCAAGCATTTATCTTATTTATTCATTTGAGTACTTGATTTAAAATTTAGATTCACGTCTTTTTCATTTATATCAACTTTTATATCTGAGTTTATTCATCTGTACTTGCTAAGACAATACATTTTTCAGTGTTCAATAAATGAATCCAGTGAGTAACGAGTTTCACCCGGTAGAAATCGTCTGTCAAAGAGAACTATATTTTTAATGGTGCGATTTTGAGAAAGTAAGAACTAGATCTATTGCAGTGACTCAATTTAAAGATCATTTCAACTTTTATTTTCTGTATATCATGTGTGAACATTATTATTCTTATTTTATTTTTCATGATTGTTGTTGTTGTTGTCATGTTCAACTCGAATTATTCAATTTTGAAATCATAAACTATTTCATGAAATACTAAATCATTTTGATTTACAGTAAAACCTCTCTATTGTGAACACCGTTGGGACTATCGAAAAGCGCTTAGACTGACAGGGTGATCACTTCGGAGGGAATTTATGCAATTAAAAAGATTTTTCAAGTTCGACTACATTTATTAGCTCTTTTCAATGATGAATTGTATTCTATTAAAAAATAGATGTTTCATAATCATTCATGTATTCACACGTTCGTTTCAATATGTTAGAGACTGCATCAAGAGCTATCTGAAAGTTATCACCGCGTTGTCGATGAGATATTCCACGTTCGTTTTCTTTGATCAACTTCATTTTCTTCTTCTAGACAAAGCTCTCCACGTGATGCCATATTTAACAGTGATCAATCAAATGACCGAACAAAGAAACGACACACAATATTGAATTTTTCACCTGTTAAAGTCCTTCTCTTCTTTGTTTTCTCTCTCTCTAGCCAATTTTACAACAAGCCAATCCGATGCTTAGTATCAGCTCTCCGATAGATGGCGCCATATACACATGTTTCCATTGTAGAGGGTCATTCAATTGACAGGGACTAAAAAAGCGTTCACATTCAGAATAGCGCGGTGATGGCACCGGAGGGGGTCACAACCAGCAAAAATCGCTCGGTGGAACCGGAAGATGTTCAGTGAAGCAGGTTGATCACTTAGGAGTGCGAGTGGTGTTCACTAGTAGAGGTTTTACTGTGACACTACTCTCAATAGATTCTAATCTTTCTTACAAATATTCTTAATGATAAAATGACACTTTTGATAACGCATAAGCAATGGTTTTTCACACTAATTAACATAACTGATTCTCTTTTTTTTCGAATTATTATCTGTCTAGATGAATTATATGTATGCTTTTTTCTAAATCATCATATCGACAACTGATTCTTTGGACTTCACACATAATAAAAGTCTTGTTTTATCTTCAGAACGAGTGCTATATCATTAAATATCATTAAATATGAATGTGTATAGATTATCTATTTATAATAACAGCGCGCCTTTGTATAGTAATGGTGTTCAGTTAACCTTCACCCCTTTCCAGAAGAAAAACTAGTCGTTTTTCATAAAAAAAAAATGAATACCGAGATAGAGAGTAATGCGATAGTACAATACAATGTTTCATCTTTCATGAATGGCATGATCTTTTAACAACATAGTATCAAAGTTTTCTTTCAACGGATTCTTGATGTCTGGTGGTTGTGTCGCACCCATAGATTCTGAAATAGCCCGATTGTAATTAATGAATTTACTTCGTTTGTAACACCAGACCAAGATGAAATGCATGGCGTAATTCTGTTTTCGAATTAAGCCTTGTCACTATTACATGAAAAGTAAGTTTATAATTAGAGTGCTGTTTCCCTCAAGGCTTTCAATTTGTTTTTGCTTTTCTTGAAAATTAAAAAATATACAATGCTATGCTCTATATTCTA
Source organism: Rotaria socialis (assembly GCA_905331475.1). NCBI lineage: Eukaryota > Metazoa > Rotifera > Eurotatoria > Philodinida > Philodinidae > Rotaria > Rotaria socialis. The sequence goes on along the minus strand of CAJNYU010004668.1, from coordinate 203,613 downwards.
AATACATTCCTTCAAACGAAAAACTAAGCTGTGCTAAAATATATGCCTAATAGAAATTGCCAATTACTAAATACTCCGCGAAAACATCATAGTATAAAGCCACTCATTTTACAGCCGGTTAGACACTCCGGTTCTAAACAACCTGAAAAATTCATTCGATTTGAACCCCTCTAGATTAGAATTATGGTTAGATGTGAATTCGTTATTAATTTAAAATGATATATGTGCCGAATAGAAATTGCGATAACAACATTATATTATTTCCATGTGTCGTTTTTGGTAATAAACATTTAACGATAAGAATTCACCAGTAGAAGAATCTTTTTTTCTGGATTAGTTAAGATTCACTCAACATTCATCTTGCCACAAACTCGAGATCGTTTTTTTCTCTGCTACAACAATTTTTCTTGATGGACACATGCAAAAAAATCTTTCCTGATTTCGTAAAATAAGAACTAGAAAATTAATTGACGAACATGTAAAAAGTAATTATTTATCTTGTAGAAAACAGCATATATCTATCAAAATTCAAATTTTAAAGGCGTCAGTGCATACTTTCTCAGATTTCTTTGATAACTGTAAACATGATTATAATATCAAATCCAGAAGTGGTTTCATTTCGTGTATTCTAATGACAACTAATGTAGAACATTCTTTTTATATTTCTTTTGTTGCTCATTAAAAATGTAAACTGGTTTGAGCAGTAACTTGAATTCTCTTTAAGAAAGAAAGATTGTTGTCAAAAAATAGACGTTTTCTTTTGTTGACGTGGCAGTTGTGAATAAAAGAACAGGGGCGTATTAGATACGCTATCGGTTCATTTCGATTTGTTTCAACTGAACATAGTCAAATTATATATGAAATGAGAGCTGCCGTTGATACAAGCATTTTGATACTAAATCTGTCACAAAAAAAAACAATAATTTCAAAAACGTTATAAACACTAACAAAAGTTGACTATTTGACTGTTTCTCTTGAAAAGAGTCTCCCATTTTCGACACAAATATATCACAATAAAACTGTTCTCATCTATACCACTCGATAGACATTTTTACGCGCTACCAAATAGGATGATTCCAAAAGTCAAGAAGACATTGACCACTTACAGATCGCTTCGACATGCACTTTTCTAAGTGCTGATTTTGTCGTTTTTTGCTACTCTCTATTGGATTATGGCTTCAAAGACTATAGCTGTTGGAAAAAAAATTATGTTATATTCGGAATCAGCATCAAAAACTGAGTGAGTTTAACTGCATTTCAAATCTTTTCGAGTAATTAGATTTTCGTCGAAAAGATTTCCTGTACTCCACCTCAAGCGTGGGCGAAAATATTAATTTCATTGAAACACGATTTCGACCATTGTAATGAAATTTTAAACATATAAAATGATATTAGAACTCGAAATACCAGAACGCTAAACGAAACGAAGTTGTTCTGGTGAACTTATTTTTCCCACTCAACCCTTGAGGGAAGCGGAGTACAGGAAATCTTTTCGACGAAAATCTAATTACTCGAAAAGATTTGAAATGCAGTTAAACTCACTCAGTTTTTGATGCTGATTCCGAATATAACATAATTTTTTTTCCAACAGCTATAGTCTTTGAAGCCATAATCAAATAGAGAGTNGAAAATCTAATTACTCGAAAAGATTTGAAATGCAGTTAAACTCACTCAGTTTTTGATGCTGATTCCGAATATAACATAATTTTTTTTCCAACAGCTATAGTATTTGAAGCCATAATCCAATAGAGAGTAGCAAAAAACGACAAAATCAGCACTTAGAAAAGTGCATGTCGAAGCGATCTATAAGTGGTCAATGTCTTCTTGACTTTTGGAATCATCCTATTTGGTAGCGCGTAAAAATGTCTATCTAATGGTATAGATGAGAACAGTTTTATTGTGATATATTTGTGTCGAAAAATGGAGAGTCTTTTCAAGAGAAACAGTCAAATAGCCAACTTTTATTAGTGTTTATAACTTTTTTTAAATTCTTGTTTTTTCGTGACAGATTTAGTATTAAAATGCTTGTGTCAACGGCAGCTCTCATTTCATATATAATTTGACTATGTTCAATTGAAAACATCGAAATGGACCGATAGCGTATGTTATACGCCCTTGCCCTTTCCCTGTTAGAATCCTTATTCAATTGTTGAACTTGTTTTGATATTTGAACATTTTCCTTGTGTTTTTCTATAGATTAGATACGTTGTCGAGGCACAATAGAAGAAAGGTTTTAGGGTAAATAAATAAAGAAAAGAACATCGCTTAGCAATATTAAATTTTATAGGATTTTCTTAAGAATTAGCGACTCCAAATTATGAACCAGGCTAGATAGAAAAAAGACTTTTAGTTTTATATGTTTATTCCTCTTGTTACGACATATTTCTTTGAAGATGTTAGCATACATGATTCCTACTTGTTTCAAAGTAAAATATATAATTTTTTCTTCTAGTTATTTGACTTGATTAAAGATTCTGATGTAACAAGACAGGTTCTAGATGATTGCAGATACTGTTTTTTACTACTTGTCTTAAATTGTTATAATAATTCATAGCAATCAAAAAATCATCAGAAAGGTTGTTTTTATATAGCAGCTATACACTTAATGTCTAACCTCGTATCATCATATTAGCGAGTAATTTGAATATCCATTATCAAAGTTTAGAACTTTGCAATGCGGTAGACATCTCCATTATACTCTATCATACATTCACATCGTCCATTAGGCTTTGATGAATTTTAACAGGCGGAAATCAAAAGAAGTATTATATTTCAATAGCTAGAAGAAATCTACTTCCTAATAGTACTGAAAAAAAAATCAAATTTCATGAAGCCCTTGAGACAGAAAACAAATTTGTTGTATAGAAAAATTTTTAATTAGCAAATGCTTATATCTAACTAGACTGATATCTGCAAGTGTTAAATGAATTTCATTTAAAACAACAGCCCAACAATAATTCCTTTGCTATTTCTTTTTCATATTAATTATATCTTAACAATATTTTTATACTTTCAGGCTCACATTCCTACCATTAATTAGAGATATGTCATCTGCATCTGTAGCAGCGTCGATTCTACTCGTCTCGAAATACTCAGCAATGTATGGATATTCTCTTATTGCAATAGTTGGGTGTATAGGAAATGCTTGGAACATTTTGATTTTTACTGGCTCGAAATCTATTCGACACAATCAATGTGGCTTCTATTTAATTACTACATCAATCAGTGATTGTTGTTTGCTACTTGTCGTATTACCATTCCGTATTAGTGAACTAGCCTTTGAGACTGATATAACACAATTATCAGACTTTTGGTGTAAATTTCGACCGATGCTAACTTCTGCGTTAACACTCATATCATTATCATCGGTTTGTTTTGCTGCTATTGATCAATATTTATCAACTAATCACCACGTTTGGATAAGACAAATGAGTACGCTAAAACTAGCACATCGTCTTGTCTATGGTGCTTTGATTATTTGGACTATCTATGGTAGTGTTTTCCTTATTTTTTTTCGACTTCACCCAACACTTGGATGCATCATAGAAAATGTAGCGTTCTCACAGTATTATTCATTCTTTCATTTTATTATTCTCAATAGTGTTATGCCCATTGTCATATCATCATTATTTAGTTTATTTGCGTATATGAATGTTCGTCGCATTGTACAATTACGTGTGCAAGCCATTCGACGACAGCGTGATAAACAACTTACCGCTATGGTCTTAGCTAAAGTTGCGCTTTTAGTTGTTACAGTTTTTCCGTCTGTAATAATTCGCATTCATATATTGAATAGGAAAACCGATGCAAATGATTATATTCAAGTTGCAGTCGATCAATTAATATCAAGTGTTTCCTATGCTTTATTCTATACTAATTCTGCAGTACGTCATTTTTTTGTATAAATTTCACCTCTAGTTCTTTTCTTTTTATCGTTCTAGGTCACCTTCTATTTATTTTTAATTGTATCACCAAGATTTCGCCGCCGGCTCATATATATGTATGTTGTTATGAAACAATTCGGAAAAAGATGTTATAAATCACATCAGGATAATCAAGTCGCTCCGGAGACTATTGAAAGTCAAGAGATTTAATTATGTGTAACACTTTTTTTCTACAGCAAACACCTTTAAATGACTTTTTCCCTATCCGATGTTTAATTTAAAGTATCCGACAGCTTCACAAAAAAAAGCATTTTGCATTGTAATACATTTCGCGAGTTGACTATTTCATTTATCGTTGAAATTGATTGTTTAAACTGTTATAAACGTGTAAGTATTTTGAAATGAATCAATCAAAGTTTTCAATATTATTAACTTGACGCTCACTGTAACAAAATCCCTATACTAAAAATAAATTTTTTTAAAAGTACAAGATTATCTTACTCTAAGAAAGCAAGATAAGTCTAAAGCTCTTGACCAATGACAATAATACAATTTTCAATCTCGTTTAATCTTTAAAAGACATTTATATTAAGAATATTCGACAGACAGTAGTCTCACGTAGTAATAAAAGAGCACGAAAGCAGTAAAAACATTCTTTTATCTGGTAACATGAAAAAATCCCATAGGATTTGTTAATAAGTATTTTTCTGAACTCTTTTCACACTTGCTGTTAGTGTCAACTAATTTAAATTGTGTGCTGAAAACTGATTGTTTGATCTTGTCAATGGGCTTTTTAATAAGATTTGATGTCTTTTGTTAATAATAAAAACAGCACAAATAGCAGTTCTTCACTTGCATATGTTACGCACTGTAAGCCGAAATCATGAGTTCGGTGGCCAAGTCGTAGAAATTTTGACGATGGATTATCGATTTCATCGCGTCTCGATCAGAGATGCCAGATGTGAAAGTCGAAAATCCGGAATTTTGTTTTCAAAATCCGGAAAGAATCCGGAAAGGTTTTCAATGATCAGTTTTAGTCACGGAAAGAACCTCTTTCTCAGATATATTTTCAATAACATTATATATTTTCACAAAATAACACATGTTTTAATTACACAAAGAAAAAACAAACACCTAAATATAGTTAACTTATAGAAAATAACTTAGAAATTATACAATTTACAGTTAATTAACACGTTGTTTTTTGGCACAATATTTTTCATTACAATGAATAAATTACAGCAGTTCTGGTTTTGATAAAAAAATTATAAAGGACAAGGGCAGATAAGGGTCTTTTTCCGCACCCAAAATATTTAGGTTTTTTAATATTAAAATCAAGTCAACAACGACTCCTGGTGATACTGCAAAGGTTTATTTTGCAACAACTCTCCATCAATTTTTGTATCCATACTTGTACTCTCCCACAGGGACATAGATGTCATAATACCTTTACACTGGGTATCGAGAGTTTTACGTCACAATACCCAATGCAACAATAGTTTATGGAGTATCCATTCTTAGTGCATTTACAACATGATGTAACTACATTAAGCGTATCCACTTTTGGGTATCCACATTTGGGTATCCACATTTATGTATATGTATATGTTTTGAAAAGCTGAGGAATTTGAGTTGTTTTGGTGTATCCACTTTTTGGGTANTTTGTTGAATAAAATATAGTTATAACACTTAAATTTTGATTATTTTCTTATTAAGAATTTATCTCTAGCCCGATTCTAATTTTGCCCGGGCAGAATTAGAATTCCAATTCTGCCTGAAAAAAATCCGGTCAAAATTAGAATCTTGATTTTGCCTAGGCAGAATCAGAATTCTAATTTTGACTAGGCAAATTCCGAATTTGCCTGAATTCCAATTTTGCCTACAACATATACATAAATATGGACACCCAAAAGTGAATACCCAAATGTGGATACCCAAATTCGGATACCCACAAGTGGATGCACCTAATGTGGATACTGTAGCGTGTTTGTGCTAATAAGTCGTTACCGGGTGTAAAGATATTATGACATCACTCAATATTTTAGATGCACGCAATTTTATTTCAACAATAGTTCTGCAATAGACAAATGCGATTCAAATACAATCGACAACAAGTGTAAGTAACTCTGATAAAAACTATGATGGCTGGATTCGTTCGCTTTCGATAAAACAGCATGATAAATTCGCAGACTGTCTTTTCATGAAATATTCATTTCTTTAAATTGAGTATTCATATATATGAATTATTATTATTCATCACTGAACGCAAGATAATTGCTAATTAAGACTGCCTACTATATATATTAGACTACATGAATTAAGATATTCAATAAATTGGGAAAAAACAGTAAACGACAAGTATAATAATTATGATAAATGATTCTATAAAAATTTTGTTCCGCAAAAGATTGATTTATCATGTGGGGATGCTCTTTTCTCTTCTATAGGCAAAGTAGGACATTATATCATATTTACAATAATTGAAAAACATAGAGCAGTCATTTGATTCTTGAGGCTTCATAATGTTCAAAAAGGAAAACACGAGAAGTAAGAATAATGAAATAAATTTCTTTGATTCACAATGTCGGAATTACCTAAAATCTTGGAATACAACAAGAACGATAGCAAATCAACACCTTCATCTATTCATAAAATAGTGGAGAATTTGATTTTGAAAAACAATTATATTCTTGTTCTTTTTAATAGATCTACTATTTTCGCTGCTGACTGGTTCATAAAATAACTACAGTAACATTATCCTTTCATAAATATTAGATTTCCAACACTACATCTTATGACTTCAGAAGATTACTGGTTTAATTACATTCATTCGTACGTCAGATATTTTTGATATCATCTTGTTTTTGTCAGCACAAAAAGAAACTTATAAATATTTATCCCACAATGCCATAGAAAGCTTTCATTTACTATTGAAACAGACATTTTCACAGCATGCCAATGGAACTGCAAGCACAAGAAATTCTTGATATTTCGCAAAATTATACTAATTGTTGTAAGTTTTGCAGTTTTATTTGCTGGTATTTTTGGTCATGCAATTGACATCATAGTTTCTACAAATTCAAGATCATTTCGAATGAAACAATCGGCATTCTATCTTATCGCTGAATCAATCGTTATCTCTATTCATCTACTTGTTTTCTTTACGTCGCGTATTGCCATCAATGGTTTCAATAATGACCTAACGCAACGATCCATCGTCTGGTGTAAATTGAGACAATCATTTGGCACAAGTTTCACACTTATATCACTTAGTATTGTTTGTTTTGCTACTATTGACCAGTATTTATCAACTAATTATAATCCGTTTTTAAAGCAATTAAGTACTCTCAAATTTGCTCGTCGCCTTACTTGCGGTGCTGTGATAGTTTGGCTTGCACATGGAATTCCATTCATAGTTTTCATGAAGATTCTACCCGTATACGGATGTACAACATATTATGATGGATTTAATACCTATGTTACATATATTTATTATTTAATACTCTCTGGACTGCTGCCGATCGTGATTATGTCAATATTTGCTACACTAGCCTATATCAATGTTCGTCGTATTGTAAAAAGTCGGATAGCAATTTTCCGGCGTAGACTTGATAGACAACTGACTGCAATGATTCTTGCTCGTGTAGCATTTTTAGTGGCAGTTACACTACCTTATATTATTGATCGTATATACATCATACAGGTTCAATTAACTCAAATTGACCCAGTTCAAAAAGCGACTTTACAACTGGCAGGAGCCGTTGCTTATTCTTTATTCTATTTAAGTTATGCTGTGTGTTATTTGACTTTTTGTTTTTGCTATTGAAATCGTATGTTAATTATTTGGTTTTTTTTCTAGGGATCATTCTATTTATTTTTAATTTCATCAAAGCGATTTCGACGACAAGTAAAATATTTACTGGTGAAAAAATATTGGAGTGTGCGGTCAACAAGGTATGAGTGACAATCGCATAGCTCCGATATCACATATATCAAGTGTTGAATGTGATTAGGATTGTATTTTTTTTTCAAATAATATTAGCCACTTATTGATTAAATGAACATCATATTTATCTAGAATCTTAAAATTTTATTCAATAAAAAAAAAGAATACTAATTTGTTGAATGAACCTCACGGAAATTGAATCTTCTATAATCATACTCTAGTATCATATTATCAGTTCGAATTCTGTTTGTCCTGAAAAATCGTATCTACATTTATGCACTTATATAACCTTCGTATGGTACTTTTTTCGAAGATAAGCAAAAAAAATGCTTTCATCTGAGCAGAAAACCCTATCTGGGGCATTAATAAAAGATTAGTTTCAGACATAAAGATTATATGATGTACTGGCAAACCAGTATTTAATTATAAAACCAGTGTTTGCAATTTGCTATGTTGATTATCCGATCATGATTGTAATATCAATTAATATTTGAAGTTTTTTTACCGAGAAATATTAACGATAAATAAGTTTAGCAACAATTTAATGAAATATACACCAGGAAATCATATCTATTTTTCATTGGTTGGAAATTTCTCGATGATTCACTCTTGCTTAAGCAGATTGCTAGTCATACATCTTATTCATGTAGCATGAAAGATAAATTCTAATTGATTGGTGTAGAAATCTTTTTAAGAGTATTGCCAGTTTACTGAAGATAAGAGCATTAATAGTAAGAAGGATTGATTGAGTCAAACGGCTGAATACGATTTTCATTTGGTTGTGACAAGTTGAATAAAACTATAATACAATATTTCTCTACTATTTGTTTTTAACGACATTTTATGGTTTATTTCACTTTTTACTTGACGAACTATTTTTGTGCATAATTCAAATAGAGTCGAATGTCGTTTTCACGTGTGCCAGGTCATTCGGTTTTCAATTTTATTATAAGTACTGTTGCATTCTCTATCAATCAGTATCTTGAAAGGTCAAATTAGATACACTTTTATAACAGCAATGATATGTGACAATAAAATGAATTGACCTTAAATATCATTTCAAGGTTTACGGGTAAATCTCAATAGCTGGTGTGGTTCGCAATTCTATTTTCGACAGAACAACAATTAGTAATGTAGGATATATTTGTTCTGAACCCCATTTGAAGGCGTGAATTTTTATATCTACCCAGTCCAATATTTACTATGCAAAAAACAAATATGAGAAAAGTATTGTTCACACAAATCGTATCAATAAATTAGCATTTTTTTAATCAAATAGATTCTAAATTATATACGCCAATCATCAGCCACGCGTAATAAAATGCTGAAAAATGAGATTACGTTACGCATACTAATTGCACTGATTGTCATGTGTACGAAGTTTTCTCTCTTCAACATCTGATTTTGTAATGAATATCAGAACAAGATAGACACACCGATATCTAATAGATAAATCTTTAGTTTAGTTGCCTGATTCAAACATTAATAAAGAAACTTTTCGCGATGCACATCAAACTTTTGTAAACTATAACAAACATTTGTCACTGACAACAAGCTTTTATTTTAGATAAACACCTGACAACATAAAAGCAAATGTTTTTTTTTCTTTCTTATTCTTCAATGATTTACTCTACTTTTCTGTTTGCCATATACATACAGAACTAGAAAAAAGAATATAACATACATCTGTTAACTAAATTTTTCTCTTACTTCATCAAATAAAATAAAGCCACCATTGTTGGTGTCGACTTGCTTAAATTCATTTTTTAAATAACTTTCATCATTGCTGTCTTCCCCTAATAATTCAAAGCCTCTCTTAAATTCAGTATAGCTAATACGATGATCATCATTCGTATCTAATTCTTCAAATACTTCACTTAATTTATTATAATAGTGTAGCAATTCAAGAATCTTTGCGAATTCTTTTAATTCGACAAGGCCATTCTACAAGAAAAGCATGATTTCTAACATGAAATAAAAATATATCTCGTACTCCGCTAATATCAGCTGCTTTGTATGCTCTCATAATAGCATTCTTTTTTATGCCAAGTTGAGGATAAAAGTGTGTGACAGCTCGATCGATTTCTGCTAGTGATAAATGTCCATTTCCATTATCAAATTGCTTAAATAACTGTAAAAAAAAATCATTAAAAAGAAAACTCACAAATAGATCTTACTCTTTTAACTTCTTCTTTGCTTGGTTTCGCTGAGAACGACATTGTTAGAAACTGATTTTAAAACAATTTTTGATGCTGCGAATTTCTCGTTTAAGATGTCGCCTAGTGAAGGTCGTTATTAATAGTAAAACTAAAGCTAAAATAGAAAGAGAGAGAGTTTTTTTCTTTGCCGGCGGCCTATAGAAAGAAAAAATTTCTCTCTGGCAAAGCATTGTTTGCGTTTGAGTAACTTCATCTCATCCCATTCTTTTTATTACTTTTCTTTTCAACAAACTCTTAGATTGTTGAATAAGGAGAAAGAAAAGAAAAAGCAACGTCCTCGGTTGTTCTTATAATATCAAAGCAACGCGTTGATGTTTTTCAAGCAAAGAAGATTAGAAAACGTGTCGGGTAATCTAAAAAGAACTTTTACTGTTTTCTTCTCACGCTCACAAGCATATAGTGTTAAATTTTGAAGAAGAAAATAAGACATCCTGCTTTTTTTTCAGCACATCACGTCAAAAGATTTGTTTATGCATTGTAGATCTTGTTCTACGACTAAAAAATATGTCTATCATAAAATTATTTTCAGCTATTTGGTTATAAGATAAAGACTGAACAAGGGAAAACAGAGACAACATTCATAATTATTAAGGCTTATATGAATAGTTATTTTAAGCAGCAAGTTTGCAAGGTTTCTCTTTTCATTTTATGGTCTTATACGAAAATGAACGTTTCTCATCGTGATGACGTACCTTCTTTTTCAATTTTCAGTACCTGTTTCTATCAACCAAACAAAAGATCAGTTGGTTTTCTGATTGGATGAATCATTCTAATGAAAACAAAAATGAGCTGTTTCATGAGTATTGTAACAATCTTGATCAATTTCTATACGTCCTTTTGAGTAACAAAATTGAATACGTGTTTAATGTTCCTTTTTTTTATCTAATATACGTTTGTTCAAGAGTCCCATTGATCATCCGTTAAATTACTCGAAGATGATCATTCGATAAGAAGAAAACATCAGTCAACACATACAAGAAATCACATGAAAACAAAAGAGGCATGCATATAAACGTAGAATAGAAAATAACACATGGTCACATATCACAGTTAGCTTTCAATAATCGAAAATCATAATCATATAAAATTGATAGACTGCTCATAGACACTACGTTCATATTGACTAGGTATTGTGTTTACCAGAATTCTGGATGATAACGAAGAGCATCAATTAATGCTGTTGGTTCAATTCGTCGTTCACATATATCATGCACGGCTGTAAACAATGGAAATCTAAGGTAAAACGAAGAATAGATTTTGTAGTGCAATAAAATAAAACGCTGACTTATTAGCTTGTCCTTTTTCTTTGAGCCATTCTTTAACTTCAGCAGCTGCATCAGGTCCTTGTAATTTTTGTCCATTGAGCATTTCTGCTTCCAATGTTTTAATATCTTTACCAGTTTTAACAAATGCTGCAGCTACTTTACGATTACGACCGCCATAACAAGTTGTTACGAGATCTGCAACACCACATGATTCCAAAAATATGTGTGGATGATGTCCTATAAATTAAATTAAAGTTCCAACATTTTCCTACAACGAATAACAAACCCGGAAAAAATTCTTCACAAAATTTAACCATCTCTTTTAATCCAAGACGAATAACAGCAGCTTTCGTATTATCACCATATCCTAATCCATCGGAAAATCCTGCCGCTACAGCAACAATATTTTTTAATGCACCCAGTACTTCGATAACTTCTGTATCGGGCTTAATAACAATACGAAATTCTTCAGTTTGAAGAAGACCTTTCACCATCTGTCCATGTTCATAATTACGTGCGCCAACTGTTGCTTCACAAAATGTTCCCGACGCTACTTCAGAGGCTATATTTGCGCCCATTACAACATAGCAAGGTATTTCCAATAAACGAGTTATTGCTGTTGATAGCAATTCAACAGTATTATCCTTACCGACATAAAAGCCCTTAAGAAATAAATCAATCAATTTATGCATGACTCAGTGTAATAAAATACCTTCGAAAAAGAGACAGCAAAAGCACCCGGTTTTACATGCGATTTAATCGCATTACATGTTCGTTCAACAAATTGATGTGGCAAAATAAATAGTAAAATATCAGCATCTTTGACAGTTTCAACTACATCTGCGTAAGCTACCTAGATCAGATTTTTTTGTTAAGAGTATTTAATTGAAGAATTTCTATAGATGATTTGATATTATAGAAGAAAATCGAACTCACAATGTTGGGCGTAAATTTGTGGCCTGGTAAATATTTGGTGTTTTCATGTTCTTCATTAATAATTTCAGTTAATTTTCGTCCATCGACCATTTCTTCATAAACATACATGCGTACTTCATTTTCAAATGTATTAAATTTTACAATATTATTGCCAATAATTTTTGCTATGGTAGAACCCCTAATGATTAGAATAGAAAAATAGTATTCATATATAAAAATTAAATTTCAATACATACCAGTTACCACTACCAACGATAGCAACACGTTTAAGTGGATCGCTCATCTCTAAAAATGAAATAATATCAAGCACAATCGTGAGCCTCGGAATTCTTATTTCTAACAATAAGAATAAAGTAATGATATCTATCTTATTATGTCGGCTACTTGAATTCAACGTGACAGATAAGAGACAAAAAAATAAGAAAAGTCCATGAAATCATGATAAGAGTGTGTGTAAATATAAGATGAAGCATTTTTACATCTACCATATTTCTATCAAATAACCACAGTTACATCAATTGATTTAAGAAATTAAAGTTAATGATTGCTCAATTCAGTGAGAGGTATGCAATCGATATGTAATCGGTATTGAAATAAACGATAAAATTCTATTAAAAAAATACTATCCGGTGGATAGGGTGTGATGTGGTTGTGATATAAACAAAAGATAAGCACATGTTTTTCTAAAAACAAGTAGAACTCTGTTATATTGTATAAAGTTGAATGGATATTTTTGAAAGATCTTCTTTCATTAGGCGACTTTGTCCTGTGTATCGATACATTCAGTGCCTCGTGAGGAGTTTAAGTTATACCACTCTTCATTTTGGTACGATTATTTAATACCGAGTCAATAGATAATAGCTATCGAAAAAGAGTACTCGTGATATTGAACTGTCAACTTTAACATATCAAGTATACAGGAGAATACACTGCTTTATCAGCACGTACCTGATACACTATGCAATCGTTACCTAAACATTCTTGAATTGAATATATTGCTCTCACAAATCTGCAGCAAAGATAATTGCTTAAAATTAAAGTTGATTTCTTTCATTAACTTCAATTATGGTTTAAATAAAGTTTCAAATGCTTTTCAGCTGTCAAAACAAGTTAGGATGAATGTTCATCAGGCGAACTTGAAAGTTACAGATAATTACTTTTAAGTGTGATAATCATAAGTTCTAGAAATTACTGAAAAGAAAATGCATTCTTTACCGGTTACCATTATTACTCTCGTAACAGTTTGAATGGTTTTCAACGTGATCAAAGAAATTCAAGCTTATGTATCAGCAACGACTATGGCTATTTGAGAAAGCACTATACTGTTAAAAATAATGGTAGAATAACAAAACCTTTCACCGTATGTGAAACGTTTCAGAAACCCCTAAGGATTTATTATTCTGCTCGTAGTTCTTACAGTCTATGCCGAAGAACTGTGTGATTAGGGATGCACCAGTACCAGTATTATACTGGTCTACTGGTCCAGTAAATACTGGTGACCAGTAATACTGGTTTTCTACTTTCGAAAATAACTACCAGCTAAATGAGTAATTTTCTCAGCCGTCAGTTCCGCTGTCTATATTCAAGTGAAAAATTGAGTTTGGCCGCATTTTGAAACACAATAAGATATTCTATACTCAACTAGCTGATAACATTATATAGAACTTTTTTCAATAGTTTTCAACGTTTTTGAAGAGAAAAAGAATTTCATTCATGAATTTAGTCAGACAGTAAAACAATCTTATGAAATAAACCGATGAATCGGAATACTGTGTTTAACATACCAACTTGAACTTAGGTTTAATCGATCACGAAAAAAACAATTGGATATTTAGTGAACTTTATCAACTTTTAGTTACATAAATCTCATATAAGTAAATTGCTTGATTTTTCTACTTCTCTCTCAGTCGAATGACACTATTTTCACATATATATTGCATTAATTTATGTATATAAGTTACATAGCTAGAGCTAGAGCTATTTTGTTCACGATATCGGATATGGAATAGATAATACATATATTAAATGAAAATTACGGCACGGTAAACAAGCAATGCCACTATTACCTACTCAATTTTGTAACGATACCAATAGTTTGATCGAATCTTTTAACTTATGTAAGCACAAATAATGCCCTTAACTCTTTATCGTTTTGGATTTATACCTAGAAGTTTAACCTGACACATCAATATAGTAGTTTTATTAGTACTGAATAAAATCAGTGCATAAGGTGCCCTCGTATCAATAGTATTTTCTTATTTAATACTAATACAAGCGACAATTGTCATTGTTTACACATATACATTTATTTTTTTCTCCATTTACTGACTTTTAGTGCTATATAATATACTCAATATAGATTTTCGACTACGATTTCTTTTTTTACCATGACTATGACTTGAATTAATGATCTTTTTTCTTCAAAAACGCTGAAAACTATTGAAAAATGTTCTAGATAATGTTATCAGTTAGTTGAGTATAGAGCATCTTATACTGTTTCAAACTGCTGCAAAACTCAATTTTTCACTTGAATATAGACACAGGAAGTGATGGCTGAGAAAATGACTCATTTAGCTAATAGTTATTTTTGAAAGTAGAAAACCAGTATACTGGTGACCAGTAATACTGGTGGACCAGTATTACTGATGACCAGTATACTGGTGGACCAGTATTACTGATGACCAGTATACTGGTTTACCAGTATGACCAGTACCCAGTATACTGGTACTGGTGCATCCCTAATCGTTTGATTTTCTTTCCATATTTGATGTCATATGCTTATCTATATTTACAAACTGAGACACATATCCTTGATTTTCGCTGTGTATGATTCTTTAATGTATTATCTTTAAAAAAATCTAAAAATGATAGATTGGCCTGTAATAATAAAATAGAATTATTTCCTTTTTACAAAGATTCAGTGCAAACTACTGTGCAGTTTATGATTATTGTTCAGATTTGTTTTTTATATTAAAATGAAAATAATCTAATTTTGATTATTCAGATTCCCAGACTTTACTTATTACTTTCCTTGTTGTGCCTTTTTGGCAAAACTGAGAAATACCATAGCGATGATTACGAACTTATTTCTATGTTTATTCTTCCTAATATGTAACTTTGTAAAAGAAAGAACAATATTCACATCGACATCTGCTTCGTCATGCTTGTTCAATTCATTTTTAATAACATAGTCGATCTTGTTGCATTTTCTTTCTGTTGACATAAAATCAATAGTGACATTGCATTTTTCTTCCCAGTGACACGCTCGACTCCTGAATAAGCCACAGTCAAACTTTAAAAGTTCCTTTTCTATGCAAATATCGTAAGATGACAAAGCAGAACTTATTGTAATTCATGTTTATATGTATATTCATATACCTATATAAATGCATGCTTTTTTTTATTCATTGGCAATTGGAATTATCATCTGCACATTAATCGTCTGTTCAAGTAATTAGTGTTCTAGCTACTACAACTATTGTCAATCACCGAGATCTACAAGTAATTAAGTCGTGAAATAATGTCGTCCAAAGGTGTAATAGTCGTATATGGTATGACATTGTCGACGGCCACTCAACGCGTGTTAGTTGCACTTGCCGAAAAAGGTCTCGACTATGAATTGAAAGTAGTCAACTTGATGAATGGGGAAAATTTGGTAAGTATTGCCTTAGATGGATGAATCATACAATAAACTATCTAACAATTCTGAATAGACTCCTAATTATTTGGAAAAACATCCATTTGGTAGCATTCCTACACTTGTCGATTCAGATGGTTTCATGATTTATGGTTCGTTCATAAGATTATATCATATTGTTTGAATTCAAAACGACAACTTGCTTTTAGAAATGCAATAATGCTTGATTTTTAACATTGAAGCTTAAAAATTTAAGCTGTTGATAACTGTATATATGCGATCTTCAATGTTACAAAATCAAGCATTCATGCGTTGGTAGTTGTTTGTTGCCCTCTAAACAATATTTATATTATCGAAATATACTTTACTATAGATTCAAGAGCTATATGTCGCTATTTGGAAAAGAAATATAAAGGACATGGTACTGAATTAATTCCAAAAGGTATCAAAGCTCTAGGTCTATTTGAACAAGGTGTATCGATTGAATCATCGAATTTCGATTCATTTGCTAGGAAAATGGTTGGCGAAAAAGTACTGAAAAAGTAAATCAATCTTATCGTTCGATGATTTTATTTGTTGTTTTAAAATCTATTTCTTCGTGAAAACTAGAATGCGTGGTGGTGAACCAGATATGAACACAGTAGCGCAACTTCGAGGACAATTGAGTGAAGTTTTGGATGTTTACGAAAAAATTTTATCGAAGCAATCATATATTGGTGGCGAAGTAGTTCAAATAGTTTTTCTTTAAACTCTGTAATATGAAAATTAATTTTGCTTTCATACATTAGGTATTTACACTGGCCGATTTATTTCATTTACCATATGGTGCGATGCTCGTAAAAGCTGGTGAAAATGAATTATTCGACTCTCGTCCACATGTCAAACAATGGTGGAACAAAATTTCTAACCGATCCGCATGGAAATCAGTTGTTGCTCTTAATTAGACTTTTTAATAAAAAATAAAGATATTTTTATAGAATATTAGTATGTTTTGATTTGTGGATAAGGAGATAAGCAAAACATGTGATATTAACAACATCAAGATATCAAGGGGAACGTTAGGATTCACAAGCTATGCTTATAGAGAGCCCATTACAGTGTGCATTAGATACTCACAGGTAGTAATACATATATCAGGAAATACACGTCGTACCAAGGCTACTGTGCCGATATAAGCACTCGTTCTATCTTAATCAATGTACATAACGACTGTCTCCTCATTGTCATGTGTATTCTATCTTCCTCTTTGTCGTGTTCTTTCTCGTTCTCTCCGGTTGAGTGACGCGCCCCGGAGAAAGAGTGCCCAGGTTGATGATTCCGGACTCGGGAACCGACCGGAAACGGCGTTATATCGCGACACTTCCGAGGATTTCCAAAGGCTTTCCAACCGGAAAACTATCCGGAAGGTGGAAGCCGTATTCCGTTTGGATATCATCGCATTGTAACCTGAGTATTCCGTAGTGTTCCCGCGACCGTAACTATTGGGGAAAATTTCCGGAACCGACCCGTGATCATCACGAATACAAACGGAACACGCGCCGTAACTAACGAAATCCGACCGGTTCCAGCTAGGAAAATTTCGGAAGTTCCAATCTTCCTGAGATCTTGCGCAGCTTTCCCGGCACCATAGCACCTACCCGTCTTGGCTAGTCGTACCCCCAATACCATACATTATCAGCCGGCTTCCATAATGGCACTAATCTCAGGCACTGCTTCAAAATCCGTCACTATACCACACCAGACGTGAACACATCTAAAGCAAGTTACCATAAACTTCCAGTATTTCGACGCATCTTGCCTGACTATCGATTCCGAAAAACGCCTTAAACGTCATTCAAACTCACTACCTTCTATTTGAGGTGTTTGAACGAAGGATTCATTCACTTTTATCGAAAAGGATCCTTGAAGATCTTTTTCAGTCAATCCCTCGTATGTGACGTTTTTGTAGTCTTATTGATTTTTTTTGGAAATAGAAGAATCGTCAAAGGACTTTCTTGGTGAATGACTAGGAATGAGACCTCAAAATGCCTGAAATAAGTGTTATTGAACAATAAGGATCTTTAAGGATCCTTCTTGGCAAAGTGGAATAAACTGGACTTTCAGGTACATGGAATGGAATGTAGCGACTGAAAACGTTTTTAAGCATCTTTAGCGATCGATTGAGAGGAAGGAGCAGTTTTTAAAACCTCAAACTTGCTGCATTGAACAAGGACGATCTTTAAGGATCCTTTTATATGAAATGCAATGAATCGGAGTCTGAAATATCTTGAATGGAAGATATTGACTTAGAAGTTATTTTTCAGATGTTTTAATTTCAAACAGTGTGAATGGATGAGATCGTTGAATACCGTTATCGAGAGTTATTATGCGAGAAAGAGCTTTGAATGACTTTACCTTTGAAATGTTAATAATTATGCTTCGTTATTCGTGGTAGAAGTGTATTTGATCTATATAATATTGAAGTAGATATATTGGGACTAATGTTTGCTGGCGAATAAATAATGGTGAATAAAGATTAGGATGAAAAATGTGTGAATTTCGGGTGTTTTATGGAGTGTCATATATGCAGCTGTTAGTGTAAAATACAATGGTGAATTGATAATCAATAGAACGAATCAGTTGAATTTATCTGCGTTAAATTGTCACTATCGAATTTACAACACTTAAGCTTGAAACAGTTATGTTCGACAAGAATTTGCTTAGTTGTTACCGTGTGAGATCCTTTTTTCTCTTAATGAGAAAGACTTTAAAATACCACACTTAATGTTTAATTAGCCAGAAAGAACGCCGAAGGTCATGAATCGGCAGTGCAAATTATTGAAGAGATAAGTGGAAATAATCTTGATGAAAATAAGTAAGTTTTCTATCTTAAGCAGAGTTGCTTCTATAGAGATCTATCCGCTGAAAAAATCGGTGATTGCGTAGTGAACACATGGAAGTAAGCGAACCCAGGCCAGGCGGATTTTGGTGAACGAAAAAACAATAGCGTTACACTGAAATCGACCAAAAGTAAACCTGGTCAATTCCTTCAAAGATCTTTCTAGTTTAACCGTAATTAATTAGACGTAAATATACTAATTGAGAGGGAAATACTGAGAAAGGACGAAAAGGGCTATGAATCGTGATTGATAATAGTCTTCAAGAAAAATCAGTAGGAAAATATACAAGCTTTCTATCTTAAGTGAAGTTGCTTATATAGAGATCTTTCGGCTGAACAAAACGGTGATTGAATAGCGTGCACACGGAACCGGACCATTTTTGTGACCATTTCTAATTGTGACTCTTTTTAATAATCGAATCGCTAACATTATATCCTGCGACAAAAAGCTACAACACTTTATAGTTTAGTGTGCATTGCCCAAGATCTTTCACCTAAAACCCATCGAGAAAGAATTCCAATTGCCTCAAGTAAAAGGTATAAGAGGAGAAGAAACAAAAAATACGCTGAATTTTACGAACTCTGTTTTTAGCAGTTGTTAGTATAGGATTGAGGAGACTGTTTTAAAATGGGTTTTTCGTCAGTGTGCTCATGTGGTGAACTGCTACGTGAGCATGTAATTAGTTGAAATACACATCGATTATTCGATCGAAGATCTATCACCGATGTTTCTTAGAAGAAGATCACATATACTTCAGTCTTTCGGTACCTATGTATGCGATCAAATGTATTTTTCGATTTAGAATCAGTTAGGAAGAGGATATATTAGTGCTTAGCAATAAATATATGATCCTTGTTTGTTTGTGAAAGGACGTAGATAAACGCGCAAGTTGAACCCTCATTACCGTCTATGTTCTGAATTGCGAAGTGGGTTAAGAGTTTTTACTTTACTTTTAGTTATGAATTGGGAAAGATGTTTGTCTACAACAGTACATCTAATAAAACTATTTTAATTTTTTCAAACAAGAGCCCACTTTCATAATTAGCGAGTCATATATATGTGTAGTAGTCCGCAGTCAACGAATATTAAATAGTAAGACAACAATTAAAAATGCTGCGCAAGAAAGCGGATTTTCGTTTATTTTGCTTATCTGTTATAAAATGATTTTATAAGCTCTGAATGAGACACAAATAGGACATTTTAATTATGGGGCCTTTTGTCATATTTGTTTTCCTATGACTGAGTCTATTCTGAATGTGGGCGTGGATTAAAGATTTTCTCAGGTCAATTCAAATGATTTCAAATTTTTTCAATCTTTCTTGAAATATTCTGCAAGATCTTTCTTTAAAATTAATTTGAAAGATGTTCAAAATTCTCACATGTAACTCATCTGGTAAGCGGGCAAAGTATTTGCAGCTGTATTGCCAATGATTTATACCATAATGATGATGGACTGGACACATAACTACTGCTAGTTGAACTTTTATTGTGATATTAGTTGATTTTTCGATCCATATTACTATTAAAAGTGTTACGACTAGAATAAGCTAGCTATGTTGATGTGTGCTGTTCAATTTATAGGACCAATGACATCTATTTCTGAATAGTGCGCGTTATGTAATCTGATTAGCCTAGCTGTTTTTGATACTTTCTGTTAGCGAAAGGTAGAAATATCACGATATATAAAGAAACCATAAAAAGTCTTGAAAAATGATACAAAAATTTTACATATTTCAATGAAAATGATTCGAATTATTAATGTTTAAATGAGTTTGCATACAACGAATAAAATTAAAGATAAGTTACCAAATTTGTTTTAGTTTTGAAGTATGCGTAATTTCTATAGGTTCTTATTGAGTCTGTGTTGTACAATGGATTCCTTAAGTTATGTTGATAATCTTCTGGTTGTATGAAATAATGGTTGTATCATTGTTTTTGTGTACTCAAAAAGTGAGTACACTCTTGATTCGGTCAGTGTGTCCGTCCGATCGTCCGTTAACGCAATAACTTTTGAAGGCCTCATCCAATTGTCATGAAATTTTGTACACGGAATGATCACATCAATATGTCAGTCGAGTTCGAAGATAAAGGTAATCCGTTAAGAAATGACTGAGTTATCGAAAAAATTGTCATTATTTACCAGACCATCTCTGAGAGGGGCTACAGGGATTTTTTTCTCAAAATTATTCGCAACATATATGAATTGACTCAGTTTTTAACTCTGATTATGAATCTGATATTGATTTAGAACCAAATAGTAGCTTTCTAACAAAACACCGTCTAAAAAAGGTCTCAAAATGCACAAAAATGCATTCAGAAACCAAACTGCCTAGGTATGTCTCAGATGACTAGTAGTTTAGGGGTTTCCCAAATGCCTCGTTTTGTAACTTGTCAAAAGGACTATCGAAAGGTAAAACCCCGAACCCGATAGCTATTGATATTAGTGATTTATTAGGAAAATACTGATGCCTATATCTATCATATATCTCTTATAATTAGATTCATGAGGTTGTTTACGATCGTAATCCCGCTAGATACAAACGTAAATCCATTCAAAAATTACTCTTCTTACCCAGTTTTCCAAGCTAAACACGAATCTGAACTCAATTTATGTGATCTCTAAAGATATTATGTCACTTTGAGAGTAGAGTCAGTGGTCACCGCATATGGTCGCATACAGTGTAATCCATGCTAACTTAGCTCGCTTGCATTTTCTTCTTGCAATTTATTGGCAAGGGATGTATCTTGATGAGATATCTGTCATCAATTAGTTTTACTTTTTGAAGTACACATAACACTCTATGATTTAAATCCGATGTTTTCACATTTATTTTACTTTAGGATTTGAGCATGATTGTGAAATTTCAGTTAACCCACATCCACGACACAAACATGAAGTGATAGTTGATCACTAACATCAATATTTAACAGAAGACTGGGACTATTATCAAGTAGCAGCACGTACAAAAGTGTCGTCTCTAAGTGATACTAATCGACCTAAAAAGATTAATTTAGACGAGCTCTCTTGAACAGATGATCTCTAAAAGAAACGTTCAGTTTTCTAAAATGAATTACGAAGAATCATTATTTCAAAAAATGAAATATAAAAAAAATCGTTTAACAAAAAAAATAATTTTGTGATAGATGCGTTTATATTAGAAAGAATTAGCTGCACTACACAAAGTATCTCTTCAAAAATAATATCAAGCCAATCGAGCGGATTGTCCTCGTAGCTCGATTGAAAACATGTGTTGCTGTTGTCCAACGAAGATACGATACAAACCAGAATACAACCATTTCGATCCATCACGTGTGACGGCTAAGGCAGCTTCAATCGTAAAAGGAAAAAATACTTCTTTTGTTTCATTTATTGCTAAATGAATACGTTCAAAACCAAATAATTGTTTAAAAGGTACTGTCTGATTATTAAACTGTGATCATCCTATTCGTATTCCATGGTTTTAATCCAATTTTAATGGGGTTTATGTCAAAAGTAATTGTTAATACATTAAGTATATCAAATTAAGGAAACTTAGTTAGATTAGCAATGTATAGTAAAAATTTTATGTGATAGAATCGACAATAAGATCCAGTTAAATTCATTAATTTATTGATTTCAGTCTAAATATGTTGCTTAGTCCACGTTCTGTGATGCTTTTTGAAAAGTTGGTTCCAATCCAACTCTAAGCAGTGATTCTGCAGATTCCTACTTCCAATAAGAAATATTTACTTATCGTTGAAATTCACAGCTTTTTTTTTCAATTAGAAAGAGGAGGTATCGAATAATTCCTAATCGCCGGATCCGGTTGGTTGGACGGTGCAATCCGGATTCCATACCCGGATTGAAAACGGTCAGATCCTGGCTACGTATCTAGATCGGAAACTATTACCCAGGACGATGTTTCCGGCCTCCGGAAATGAGCGGATTTAATTGGAACCGGCCAAGAACATGCAGGAAACGCACCGGAGGGTGCAGGAAAACGCTGGATATCCCCGGACCTTGGAAGCAGTACTCCGGGACGGATTTCTCCGGTGATTTCGGACGGAAACCAACAGGAACTTGGCGGAACTTACAGGAAAAATCCGAAGATTTCCCGGTCCGGAATACTGCTTCCGTGAAATTGCGGGAATGCGCGGGAACCGACCGTTTCCCGGGCCGGTTGCTTGGACCTGGGTAACTCAATTTTTTATAATTCAACGAAACGTTTTCATCCTTTACTTTCTATACATTTTTGACAAGTGTCAGATTATATAGGAGATCATATAGAAACAAATGCTGATGAAATATAACTAATCTGATAAATTTGATGATAGTCATTGCTTATATTACTCAGGTTTATTCACATTCATATATCACAGAATAAAATGGCTTTTCAAACAATCTGGTTCAGATGTTTGCCTGAATTTTTTTTAAATAATCACAGACGAAGAATTTGAATTTTTTGAAAGTCTCACAAAACTTCAGTTGCTTATAAAATCTTGAAAACAGCTGTAATGTTTTCCAAAAAAAAATTCGTTCGACATTTTTATTAGCATGATCATTGGTTTTGAAAGTAACCATTGAAGAACTGACATAAAATAAATAATATTTTCTTTGAAAAATGAGATAAAAGAAAAAACTAATTACGTTTTAAATAATTATTCGAAATACAATATTGAATATTCCATTTAATAGAGGGCGACATAAAAATGGGTACCACCCGATGACTCATCAAGTGTCGTTTTTATTGTTGATAAAAATTCGTTCGTTATTTATTTGTGAAAAACGCTAAAAGGAAAAAAGTTATGTCTGGCATCGCTTTTGAACAACCTGCTGGTGGGTTCGTCTTTGATAATTGTCGCCGGTAATAATTTATTCCTTGAAATATTTTAATTACTTTCATTTTTTCGTTCAGAAATGATATTTTATTGAAAAATAATGTTCTACCTGGTAAAATTCATAAAACTGGTACAACAATTGCTGCTATTACATATAAGGTATGTAATTAAAATATTTCTATAAGAATTCAGATCAACTTATAATTTAACAAAATAGGATGGTGTTGTCATTGCTGCTGATAGTCGATGTACAGCAGGAAATATAATATTTGATGATAATGTATTAAAAATACATCGTTTATCGGATAATATCTATGCACTTGGTGCCGGAACATCAGCTGATTGTGATTTTCAAACACGTTTACTTGAATCTCAACTTGAATTACTGAAATTGAATCAAGATCGACAAGTTCGTGTTGCAACAGCTGTTAGAAAAATACAACAACATCTCTTCAGGTTTCTTTTTTCTTATGATTTTAATTATAAAATTCTAAATTTTTATATTAGATATCGAGGCTATATCGGTGCTTATTTGATTATTGTTGGTGTCGATGTAACTGGCTCTCATATAGCAACAGTTCATCCTCATGGAAGTATCGCGTTTTTACCGTTTGTGGCTTCAGGTTAAATTCTTTCTTTCTTTCTTTCTTAATGTTATTAATAAAAATATAAAATTTAGGTTCTGGTGGATATACATCATTATCTGTTATTGAAGATCGTTATAAAGAAAATATGACAGTAAATTGAATTGAATTGAATTTTTCTGAAGTTAATATTTATCTTTTAAAGGAAGATGAAGCAAAACAATTAGTACGTGATGCGCTCTATGCATCGACAACAACAGATTTATATTCAGGAAGTAAAATTAATATGTTTGTATTAACAAAAGAAAAATTGGATAAATTTTTACCATACGAAATTGTAGCTGCTCGTACTGAAAAGTGAATATATCTCAATTTTTCGATGTTGTATTAAATTAAAATTTTCGTTATTTCTCGTTTTCAGACAGGCTGATTATACATTAGCCAAAGGAACAACTGAAGTTATATCAACAAATGTAAAAAAGATCGAATTTGACATAGTTAATGAAAAAGTCAAAGCAACAGGAGCTCATGAAGCTATGGAACTTGCTTAATCATTTTAATACAATTAGACAAGAAACTCTTTGATTTTTTTTTCTTTACTTTCAAAAACATTGTTAAACATTCAACTTTATTAACAAAAGGTTCTTTTAAAAATAAATTCTGCTGTTGTTTGTCAAATCGTTTCAGTTTTTGTTTGTCGTCTATGAATTATTCATACAATGATGTACATAATCTTAATTATTATTCTTGTTCCAAAAATATAGTGAAACTAATAATTGGTGTCGTCGATTGAGAAATCTTTTTTATAGTATGGTCTTTTTGTTGTCGTTCTCCATAGAGAATATCTGAAATGATAAATTTAGTGAATTATCTAAAAATTGCGATTAACAGAAAAAAAACTAAAAGAAAATGATAGAGATTCACTAGACATGTATTAATAATTGAATAAAATCAATTGATATTGATAACACTGTTAATTGAAGGAATTTAGAATGATTATGTTGACAAAGTTTGTCATCAAAAATGAATATCAAAATCTAATTAGAATAGTGAATTCGGGATCAAATATATTATTTTAACATCTGTTTGATTATATTTACTTAAGAAAAAGTATTCAACCTGAAAAGTACCATGATGAATTCTAATTACAACATTATTAGCATCGCACTGTTTCTATTCTTATCTATGCATCAATACTGTTTATCGTTAAATGTCGAGAAGAAGCACACTATCATTCGAAATCATCAAAAATATTATTGAATGTAAAGCATATTTCTTTTATCTTTATGTTTTGAATAAGTCCTTTATAAAAGTTCCATTTTAGAAAAAATAAAAGAACCGTCATAAATAGAATTTTATCACATACGCATGAATGACAATTTTTATTTCAAAGATCGTCTATCAATATAAACATGTAATTAGTAGCTTATCAAATTTATTAAAGTTGTCACATATATACTGAGTGATTTATTTATTTTGATTACATACAATATTTTATTTTATTTGATGATGTTATGCAAATTTTTGAAGTTAAATTTGACAAAGAATATATATTCTCTGTTTTTCCCCTATTATCATTTGCGTTTCTTTTAAACTTCTATAGATTCTTTGCGAAAAAAGTAGAAGACAATGGCCGACTAGTTTTTTAACTTCCGTACAAATGAAGAGAATATTCGATTATAGATTATTTTTACTTAGAAAGCGATTATTATCGCATTTATGTTGAATAACATTCTTTTTTAAGTTCACTTAAGATGAATAAATTGTTTATAGAATGATGTTTTAAATTCCTATGAATCTTGTTTCTACAAGTCTTTTTCTGAGCGCTTTTTTAACATCGCCTGTAAGTCGTCGTCCATAATGTTCTTCGTCTTTACTTGTTAATATTTATCTTATGTTATTCTTTTAAAAACGACAAATTCATTAGTTTCATTAATTCTTCTTCTGATTTGTCAGTTTTCACCTATGAACTGTCAACTTAACCTTTTATCTTTCTTTTATATTAATGAATATAAAATATATCGATGGCCCCTGATAGTACAGCTATACTACTAGAAATTTCACAGAATTTATATGATTGGGGCAGTTTAATCATACTTTTAATTGAGACTGTCGGAAATGTAATTGATATAATCTCATTTATTCGTCTTGAAAGCCTCAATACATGGGTCAGTTCTTTATTTCTTTTGGCTTCCTTTATTGACAGTTAGTTTGTCTTGTTGATAGCAACTCTTTTATGAGTCATTTACAGCTTGACTGCACGCGATTCATTATTTACTTCATTATTTCTTTGTAAAGCTCGTTGGATGGTGGACCCAGCAAGTGGTGCTTTCTCATTGACTTGTGTTAGTCTAGCTGTTGTGGATCGATACATTTTGGTACGAACTCAATATTGTGCAAAGATTACATTAAATCAAGCACGTTTAGCTATTATTCTTGCTGCAATATTTTGGTTAGGATTTTTTCAATCTACGCTATTTTCTTCATTGCACCAAACCCAGGTGCCTGTCAGTTGGTCAATCCTATAATGATTCAGTTGATGCCTTTTATTAGCCTATTCGTCTACAGTGTCATTCCAATAACAGTACTTTCCGTTCTTTGCTGTTTAATTTGGAATACTGTTGGTCAATTACCTGCAATATATTTACATGGTGGTATTCGTTGACAAGATCAGGTAATACGTATGATTATTGCACAAATTATTGTTGCTATTGTTACCAGCTTACCAACTGCTGCGCATTCAATCTATACAATTTCTACAGGAACAATCAGCAAAAGTGCATTGCGTTTGGCAATAGAAACATTAGTTAATACAGTGTGTGTTCTTATCGACTTTCTCACGCATGCAATTATGTTTTATATTTATATGATTGCTTGACCTAGTTTTTATCAGAATGTAAAAACTATGTTTCATGTGGCATTTCAACGTATTGCACCAAGACGAACACGATTATTGATTAATCCACAAGTGATTGCTCCTGCGATTTAAAACATGTTTAAATACTTTTTTGCATAAAGTGCAAAATATTAATAAAATTAATGTTCACAAAGTTTCATTTAATGAACGTATTGCCATAATTTGTAATGAGAACATTCTCTCATACTCAGATACTCATTATTTGAATATGTGCAGATAATGATAAAAATATCACGACTGCAACGACCAGCATGATGAACAATTACGATAATACGTTTGCACGTCGAGAAAAAATTAATTTATTATAGAAAAGATAAAATTTTGCTAAAGAACATTAGAATTTTTAGTTCTTCTAAAATAACTTTAAATATTTGCGAAAAAAATATAAACTTTATTATTTTTCTATATCAACAATAGAAGATTTGAGCATCGTCTTTTTTATGGATCATACTTAATACTATATTATAATTAGTTGTACTGTACGACAAAGATATTCGCTCATCCGTTTTATCACAGTTATATGCTTCAGAAGAGTTAATTGATTCAGTAATCGCATAATCTTTAGAGACACATGAATATCATTTTTTCTGTCTACTTCATCGATGTTTAAATCAACCAAGTCACCTATTTCAATTGCATTTGAATTCTTACACATCCAAAATTTGAGCTTGATTTTAGGACTGTAACCAGAAAATATTCATAAGGACGACTCGGTTCTCAGTTTTCAAAAGTTGAATAGCAGTGATTTGACTTCTACTTGAAATCAAGTCAAACATCAAAACATACCTAATTAACGCGGTATGTTTATAATTACTATTGTTATGATTAATGGAAACAAGTTTGTAATCCATTTGAAAATCACGTTCAAGTGACAGCATATATATACAATGATCACTTAATTATTTGTCTGCCATTATATTCCCTACGTATGTTTTAATTCATTTCATTTTGAAAGAAAACACTCAGATGTTGAAGATGATACTGAAATAGTATTAAATAGTCATTTCTATGGGTGCTTTTTAAGATATACGTTGCTCTAACTCTACACTAATTGGTGTATGCCAATGTTTGCGTAGTATTATATGTCTGAAAAAGTTCAAAGAACATGCTAATATTATCTATCTCCTTTTATCATATTCGCTTGAGATATAGTGAGTGAGATAGGCGATAGACTCCATCTGAAATCTGCTTATATACTAGACCCAAAAATGTTTTTTACATGTGCATATTTATTTCATTCTAATCTCCTATAGATTCTACAGAATGTAAATAACATATTTTTAGTTTGCCTAGAGGAAAATCTGAAATATTGAGTTCATATAATATTTCCTTTGACAGATATTTAACAAAAGGAAAGAAAAACATTTTTGGCTACTGATAGAAATCATCAGGGATCATTCCAGACATAATAGATGTATAATAAAAATACCTGTAAGTGGTTGAAAAATATGAAATTTGATCATAATCCATTAAAAATGATTGAAAGTCAACACTAGCAAACTTAAGTTAGTTGTTTTTTCTTGCATAAACAATGCAGTTCGTATTTTACATTTATATTTTTTGCATAATTTCAAAAATTTTAGTAAAAAAGATGACAAGACAATGATTGAAATGTAGATCTAATTAGATATACACTGGCATTCTTAATATTGAACTATATGATTCTTTTGTAAGTTGTTAGTCATTGAGTTGATTGTGTTTCAATATTTATTTATTCTCTTGACTTTAGCGATATATTATTTGAAGAGGAATCTACTGAATTTTAAATACTTCTATCTGGCAACTCGATTTTCATGACTTTACGATGAGATTTTTATTTTTATTTGCTCCTTATTAAGCAGAAGCTGGTTTCATCTCGAAAATATTCTAGACACGCTATTCTCAATCCTACACTCACATCCAATCTAAGAAATTTGATTAAAAGAAAAATGTTCTAAATAATTGTTATATTCGAATGAGATTCAAATGAAAAATTTGATCCAGCCATATATTAAATATTTGCCGTTACTCCGACTTCAACTTCAACTTTGACTGTATCCAAGTCGCACTCTCTCATGTGTCAAAGAAGCACTTTACTATGACTATTTTAGTGTCATAATAACTATGGCATATTTCCTTTGTTCTAACTAAACTGTTCTGAAAGTAAGTGTTACATTCTAGAATAGTAATTAACACCGATAATGCTCTATACGCGAGAAAAAGTGAACCCTTCATAATGTATAGTGTGAAATCAAGGTAGCCTTCAACAAAACAGTTGTTAATAATTATGGAGAAGTATTATCTTATTACATATGTACAAGGTTTTATTTTTTGCAAGCAAAGAATACGAATACAAGTGTAAAGAAGTGAAAACAATGTATAGGATAGTACTATAGAGGAGCTATCAATAACTTAGAATCAAGAGTTCAAGAGATAACAACAGATAAGACCAAAAAAGACGTATGAATTTGAAGACAATAAAATGCAGAAAATCTATAGATTGATTGATTGATGAAAATGTAACAAAAGAAAATATAGCTATAGTTTTAATACATGTACATATATCAAAGTACCATAAAAAGTATACGATGCAAGCGATCATATACAAGTAGTGATACTATCTAGCAATTCTTTTAGACATCTTTAGCTAGGACTTGTGATGAAACCAGTATACACGTTCAAAAACAAAGCAATATGCTTTGATCAATATGGTTAACTGCTGTTGAATAAATTATGTGAACTACATACAAATAGAATGAACAAGAAAACTTTCACAATTGTATTAAAACGCGTTAGATTGATGAGAGTTCTATTAATATTTTCGAGAGATTCAACTTGATTTCGTGATTATATGAGAAGCTGTTGCAATATTTGCTGATTATTCATTTTTTCATGCTCATGCTTATTATTGTGGTTTATTTCTTCGAAGGGTTTAGTTTCATTGAAATGCTGTCGATGCAAAATAGTAATATATTCAATAAATTCCTCCTTTGTAAGTATTTGCAAATCATTATCACTCATACGAAACAAACCTTGACAATTATGTATGGAAGTGTTTCGATCTCTGTGCGTAGTTTCATTAATTATTGATTTATTCGTTTCTGAAACAAGTAAAATTTAAAAATATAAACAATGATAAGAGTAGAATATATGTTAGAACGTATCATTGGATATCGTTTTGTGCAAAATCAGCTTGTCTACTTTAGACTAACTGCCAATATGAAGATAATTGAAGAATGTTGAAATTTATTTTAAGACTTTTCTCGTAGCTTGTCAATTTTGCTCTTGTTTTCATTATGGAAAAAGAAAGTTGCAGCCGTAAAATTAAAAAAACAATTCTTCATTGCTGATTTTAAAAGAGAAAACAAATAATGAAGAAATACTTTGCTAAGTATATATTTAACGTCTTTTGTTTTCATTAAGAAAAAATCGAATCTTTCTGAAAACTAAACCAATAAAAATCGTGCCGTTAATTTATTCGCTTTCAATGTTTTCTTACTGAAATCACAATCACAATAAATAGAATATAAAATTCTTTTTAGACTGTTAAACCGTAGCAAAATAGAAGTTGTTTTTGCTCGATTTCTTGATTGACTACGTATTTGAGTAATAATGTAACTAATATTTGAATTTAGAAACAGGTTTTTGATCTATAACATTATTGTAGTGCTCAAAGGTTTTAAACAAAATGTTTGATGCCTAATATACGAAGTCGGAACAGAAAATAAAGTTCTTAAAAACAAATATGTTGATGAAGAAAAATCTTGTATTCATCCTGCATATGCGCTCCTTTTTTATTCTACAGAGGACATTTATTTCTTTATCGATGATGCACAGTCATGGCATCATTTTTATTACATCTAGAAAGCAGATGACTTTTCTCAGTCATGTTGGTCAATGACTATCAGAAGAATGCACTCTCAAGCTCTTGTCATAACTTCACTGACAACTATGAATAAAAACTACTCTCGATCAAAGATCACGATTGGCAATCCAATAAGCTTTCTATTAGATAATGCAGTAGGAACATTCATTTACCAGCTTTTCCTTGATCTTCACTCTGAATAGCTTCAATTTCAGCGATCAATTCTTCAAAAGCTTGGTCAAAACTATTCGATGATGAGAAGTCAATATATAATTGATCCGATATACGAATTATTTGCATATTTGATGTCTTATTATGTCTGTATTAAGTGAACGATACAGACAGATATGGATGATTTTAATTTATGAATGATCCAATTGCAATATCAACAGAGCCTTGTG
Source organism: Rotaria socialis (assembly GCA_905331475.1). Lineage (NCBI taxonomy): Eukaryota > Metazoa > Rotifera > Eurotatoria > Philodinida > Philodinidae > Rotaria > Rotaria socialis. Next base: position 172,283 of record CAJNYU010004668.1, on the reverse strand, counting down.
GTTCAAATGATGCTTCCATGAGGCATGGAATGAATTTAATATGTTTATTAACTGTGTACAGAACCTCTAAATAAATTTTAATATTAGTGAGAAATAAGATACAGGAGAATATTTCTATAGAACAAAAGTTAGCTCGTATGCAATAATAACTCTGACGGTATTGATGATTGAACCAGACAAGAACAGCGAGCGAGCTTTCAATTTCTCGAGCCATTGCTTCATGTATACCTCCATGTAATTTAGTTTTGTCCATCCATACTTTATGATTTCAATTCTATGAATGAAAATTATTATACATATTTGTATACATAAAATCGTGTATATTAACCTGAAGTATAATACATATTTTTTCACAGACTTCTAAAAATGACTCGCGAAAGTAACTTATCATGATATGTTGTTGTATTTTTGATTTCTTTGGTTCACTATCAACAATTTTGGAGGACACTTGAGTCTTCGATTGATCTACAATGAAATAATTAAAGTAATTCCAATCTATGATAGTTTCTCTCTTTATATTGTATACTCCATAATGTTGAATATTGTTGTATCGTATCACTCTGTTTATCAATTGACACTTCATCGACACTTGTAGTGCTATGGATATTTGTTTTATTCGAATCCAAGTGTGACACTTGCACATTTGAAGCTGAACAATCAATAGAATAAACATGTTCATTTAATCATGGTATATTGTCATCAGTGAGCAACGTTGTTTGTGCAGGGAGCACGGTCAACTCCGTTGAAGTTCCTGTATCATCATCTGACAAAAATAGTTGATTGAAGTAATTATTATTGGTTTCTATCAGAATGAATAAGTGATGAAATAAAAACTTGTGATCCAATACGATTACTTACTGACACTTGAGTCAGTAGGTTGCGCTGAATTATTCGTATCATCAGTCATTTTTTCTCTACTAGATGTAAATTATAGAATTTCTTCGAAGGACATCTAAAACGTTTTTTTACTAGCAAAAAGAGCTCGTGACCAATCTATGGTTCTTACAGTACCCAATCTGGAGGATCAAAGACTTTTGTGTACAGTCTCTCTGTAGATTTTTATATTTTCAGCACGATGATTTTTTAAATATTTGTAGTTAAAATCTTTTCCATATGAAGATCCCGATTAGAATCGCTTGCGTAAAAATTTCTGAACTTTCAGATAATGAATCTTTCAAATACAGAACTTTCTAAGTATAGATATCTGTTCATCAGTAGTATATATATAGCAAACAAGTTTCTGAAAGTTTTATAATTCTGTAAGATTCACTTCAAACGTTTCGTATTTTGTTTTCGTACGAACTAATCAGTTCAGATTGTTATATACGTGTGTCAAGTTTCAGATAAATATTCGTAATAGTGGATTCCTACGGTAATATTCAGTAGAAACCTTCAATCTTCTGGTAAGAAAACTATGGAAACGAACTCTTTATTGGATGAACGTAATTAACCGACATCGAAAAGATGCGCAAATATTAATTCAAGAATACATAAATACCTAAACTTTTCCATTCATCAGTGGCAGGTAACTATTCAAAACTATGTTTAATGCTGACAAAAACTTAATTTTGTTTGTCGACTTCACTATTCACCGTTACACTTAAAGGACGAGTTGCTAAGCTCACACATATGCAATCATTACACATGAAGCACGTGTTTAAAGTTTGTATTGGCATATTATTTACTTCTGATTTTATATTCGTTTTTCTCTTGAAACTATGGTTCAGTCTACAAAGTAAGTATGATCAATAATTCTTCATCAATCGGTGACAACACAGAGAATATTCAGCTCTGCTATTTTCTCCTCAATAACCTAGCTCAATGATTGCAACGATCGTTATTTATCATAACATATCGTATTAATCGTAGCAAACACAAGCAATTATAAGTTCTCTCTACACATATTTAGATTCCTGAGCTCATTCTGTCTTATTCTTCATAGAGATGTAAAAAGAATCAATACTCCACGTAAGTGTAAAGACCTAAAGAAGTCTTTGGAGCTGAAATACATTATTCCTACTAAAATCATCTTTAACGAAGATGTGGCCGGATGAAAGGTCTCGCTATACGCTATTCGAGAACAATCCATACATTTGGATTATTAATATAATGTGAATCTAAGCTTTCATAGAAACGTTTTTAAAAGCCCTTTTAATAAAAATAAAAATTTCCTGCTCAAATCACTGGCCTGAAAGTATGCATCAATGAAGCGTGTTAGAATACCTTATTTGAGCAGGTATCATTCTACTAGATAAAAAATTATTTAGTTCCCAGTTTTTGTAAAGAAAAATCTTTTAAAAGTTATTTTCGCTTAAATTCTTTTTTTTCTCCATAAAAATGGCGTACACATAAAGTGTCGCCTAACGAACAGATCTTACAACGTCTTATTATATTAGGATCGATACGTTTCGAGAGAAAAAAAACAGAATTGCTACATTTCAAAGAAAACGATATTCCAATATTTTTTATCCACAAATATGAATCGATGTTCTGCTGTTTCATTAGTGTTCGAACTACAATAGCTCACATGTAGACGAATGTTGTGAGGTTGATATTTGTCTTTAAAATACGTTTTCAAACTTTTTCGGAAAGGTAAATCGAAAAGCTTTTAAATTAAAAGTTGAGCTGAGAATACTATTACCTTTGCAAGTGTGTCTCAGATAGAGTAAGTCATCTACTCATTATAAATGATCGTTCTCCGCTTCGCAGCTGCCATAGTTATTTGGCGGTTTTCAAGGGCTTTCTTTCCAGTTTATTTGGATCCCACTGAGAATGAGAATGAACTTTGGTAAATGGTGACTACTATATATATGGGGCGGAAGTCATATCATTACTGAAAATTTAGTACGTTCTGTGTGTCTAGATAATACGAGGTATTTATATATACATGTATATATGTATAAAAGCTTGAAGTAATGTAATCCCTTAGAAAAAGCATTGAATCAAATCAAGATGACTAGTGCTTGTAGAGAAACTCTATGGATTTTGCTTAAAGTTCTAAAAACACTATCATGAGAGTGTGGGTGTAATTAAACAATTAATGCACTAATAGCCAGAAATTAGCTTAGTCATCGAATTCTGTCAGATGGTCTTAAAACTATCAGAATTCTATCAGGAGTGAACGGAAGCCCAGTTACCCATAATTCGAATCAGAATATGGGTCACTGATTGTTTTGACCTGGGCTCCCCTGTTTTCTGATTATATTCATTAGCATTGGAATATTGATTCTTTAAAAGATTTAAAATAAGCAATTGTTAGCGGCATCTATTATTTATCGGTTGCAAGAAACAACATTGGAATATCATCGACTGGTTCTCTTCAATGAGCCAATATAGAATTAAATGTCATATAATAATAATGTATAATGCAATTTAATTTTGATATCTTTTTCGAAACCAATATTGATCATGTAGTATCTATTCTTAATCATTATATGACTGTGGTTATTATTAAACATACTAAAATAGATAATCTTGTGCATAGGTTTAATTTATTTCGTCTAAAAATATCATTAATCAGTACTTTATATCAAACTTGACAAAACTATTTACGAATTTTTCATTTTTTTAAAAGCTATGTTCGCAAAATAGTCAACTGATTTTATGTTTATAAATGAAGAAAGCGAAGCGGTTTTCTGCTTTTAATGAAACAGTTGATGAGAATTATGATCGAATATTAGAACGATAGATTAAATTGATTTTCGTATCATTGACTGACAAATTACTTTTTCAATGATCACATATCAACAGTAGAAGACGATCAATACATAAATTTGATCACTCATTAGTAGGAATCCAATTTGAGCACTTTAATATTATCTTTGTTTCTTTCATGGCGTTATCATAAAAATCAATTAGAAATTTGTTGTTCTTTTTTCAATTTCAGATGATCATAATAATGATTATATCAACTCAGTTTTACAAATTTTCCCATTGAAAAGCATCGTAATTAATAGATTAATGAATGAAAACTGAAACTTAAAATCTAAATCATTTCGAAGTTTTCATTCAAAGAAGAAGGCTAGTCGATTTTATCCGAAAGTAATATGCTTAGGTAAGTTTTGAAATTTAAGCTTATTAATTCCAATGATGATCGTTAAATTTGAAAATGATTTACAGAGAGAGAAGATTTGCAGCAACTTCAAAAAAAAAAGGATTCCTCATATTTTCTGCTTACAATTGAAAAGCTAAAAATTATTGATAAACTTATTTCACAGCCAAGAGTTTCAATAATAATCCAGTATTTTTTCAATTTTAATTTAAAATAAAAATGATAACAATAAACTTATGCTATTAAGGGATTTTTCTGAAGAAATTTATTCGAATCGATTTAGAGTGTTTGAGATAGGTAACTGTACAGTACTCACGATCGAATCTAGGCTCCGGATACAAGTGTGTCATGTGATGAAAATGCATTGGGCACTGATGAAGATGACGATTTACCATTCGAAATCACCAACCTACCTTCTGATGACACAAATAATTATTTTATTTTCAATTTAAATTAAACTTAACCAGCGACAGATTTATCTAGTGCATGAATCATTTTTATTTTAATTAATCATTATGTTCTAAATGTACAACGCATTATTTAATTGTTTTCTACATGACATAATATTCTATCGTATGTACTCTTTTTCGTTGTAGACAAAAGAATCTCTTTACAGTTTACCAATAGTTTTGATCAAATACTTTCATTTAACATCTATAAAGTAATCTGATCCGTGTATCAACTTTTTTTTTTATTGCGCAAACTTTTTCGTACAGAGTAAATAGATTTTTCATTTTAAAATCCTTGTACAAAACATTTGAATTGTCTGTCTAAAAAGAATTGAAAACATTGATCCCTTTCTCTTCATCAATGTGCAAAATGAAACAAATAAGCATCATTGATTTTTCTAGATAAATCTAAAGGTCAATAGGATTGTTGACGAATAAATTTACGTCGTGTTAGAATCATTTTTCTCTTTGATTCGTTTTCAATCGAACTATGACAGACAAAGAGATCTAATTATTTCTAGATAAAAATTCATGTATTCTAATAATGCAATATTTATCGATAATCCTAAGACAATCAATGGCTCGTTTAACAATTCAACGTTGGTTTTTTCGTTCGTATCGTTTTCATTGTACAACTTTTATAAAATGCATTCTATGTCTAATTATATTATATCTATTAAATGTTACATTTGGCGTGCAATATTATATATGGACGGAAAGATCCTTCGAGAATGAATATCATTTACGAATGACACATATTGATATAACAAAACTCGATGAAGAAAATCCTGAAAACGTTTTAGGCGTACCGAAATATATAGTTTCGAATACGTTTATTATTAATAATGAATATTTATGTAATAATGGAGATTCAGAAACAGTAAATAATCCACATCTATTGATCCTAGTCAAATCAGCAGTTGAGAATTGGACAGCAAGACAAGCAATACGAATGACATGGGCAAAGAAAGAATTCTTAGAAAAAAATAACATTAAATTAGCTTTTGTTTTAGGTAAGTTTTATTAAAAAAAAAGCTCTCAAGTTTTTCTATAAAAAAAAATAACTTATCTCTACTAAATCTAAAGGAACTCTTAGATCAAAAACAATTTCTTCAAGTAAGCTATGTTTCATCGATATGATCATGCCTATATCTATCTGTTTATCTGTCTATATATTGATTTGCATGATTATCTTTTTGATTTCGCTCAAATAAATCTCCGATTATCATTTCAGTCACATTCAATATTTTTTTCTATTGTAGGTGCAAACGAACAGAATTTCAGCGTAGAAAAAGAATCCCAATATTATAAAGATATTATTCAAATTGATAAAGTTGATTTTTATTATCATAATTCATGTAAGTCTCATTTTAATATAAGATACCTTATAATCTCAAAGGTAGATTTCATTCGGTAGTTACATTGAAGTCAACAGGAGAAGCAACTTTGAAAAACAGTTAATCGATGTGTAAATCGATAATTATTCTTAAAGAAAAAATAGGTAGAGAAACGTCAAATAATATGTCAGAAAGTAGATAGATTTTCAATCCAGATTGACATTTAACATTATTCTGTTAATAATTAACAAACAACTACAAAGCTATGAATAAGGATCATCTATTTTTTATTATTATTTAGACTGAAATGCTAAACATTTTGTGCTATAATCAAAACTAAATATGCTAGTTGTTACTTTTACAAACTGCACATAAATTATAAATATTTAATAAAACATTAAATATAAATAATTAAGTTAAAAATTGATGTTCATGTTTATGATTTTATTCTCATTCCGTGGGCTTATATTTTTAATTTTCAGATTCGATTGATGAATTAATATTATATTTCAATTAGCAGCAAGTTTTACAAACTTTTATTAGATAATCAAATAGTTTCAACCTTTACCTACGATTTTTTAAATTAAATCGAATTCTCTTAATGGAAAGTCTATTGAAATTTGATAATTAAGTCTACATCAGAATAGGACTCAAATGAAAATGCTTTTCTCTTTTGCAATGAATATTTCGAAAAGCGAAAAATATGTTTTCTATTTCTGTACAAAGTTAAGAAATAATATTGAAAAAAACTTTTTCTATAGATAAAATGGCAATGATGCTTCGTTGGATCAGTCAATACTGTTCATCTAAATCTCGTGATTTACCCTATAATGATCTTCGAAAATATGTTTTATTTGTTGATGATGATTATTTTATTGATTTAACATCTTTATTAATATATATAAATAAAATTGATGAAGATCCTCATATGACATCATATGAAAGACAAACATTTTTAACTGGTTATGTTTACCAAGGATCACGTCCACGTCGATTTTTAAATGATCGGTGGTATATATCAATAAATGATTATCCATATGATCATTATCCCCCATACGTAACAGCTGGGTGTTTTTTAATGACAAGATCTAATGCACGCCTATTTAATATAGCATCAAAATATACTCCTTTATTTCGTTTCGATGATATTTATATGGGACTTTTAGCTTATTCCATGTCAATTAAATTAATTCCAAATAATGATTTATTTTCATCATATGGTTCATCATCAATTTTATTAACTAATCAAACGGGAATTTTATCAAGATTGAAAAGCTTTTTCACTAATTCAATTAATTTAAACTCAACCAACAAACCTATTTGCATTCATGGATATCGTGGCAAAGAATTAATTCAGATTTGGAATGATATTTATCAAACGAATCTAACACTTTCAGTAATTAATTGATAAGGCTTTGTTTTTTCTTATTGTCAGATTATTCTTTGTTTCTATATTTACGTGCAAATGATTAAAACGAAAACATCTAATAAAGGATAAATACTGTGAAGGAGAATATCCCATTTTGTTTTCTAGATGTTCATTAATGAAACAAAATGAAGCACAATGATTTTCTTTGTGGAGTTATTGAAGGTAACTTTACAATATTATTTTCATAGTGTTAAAATGAAATATCACAGTTCTCGTTCTGTTGACAGATGCTCTCTGAATATGAGACTAATCATAGAGAGTATCAAAAACTGGAAACATTTGTTTAGACTATTTTAGTACGACTGAGAAAGCATAATTGAGAAAAAATTAAAACTTTATTAAAATAAATTTTTCGTAGATTAAATTAAAGCATATATATTTTTTATTTTATTTTATTTTATTTTAGGTTATTATGGTCGTCCATGGTCATTTAATCAACGTAAAACACTTTTTGAATAGTTCGTTTCTATATTCTTCTTCTTTTTCTTTATTGTAATAAAGAAAAATAAATTTAGTTGTTTAAAATTTGGTTTAAATACATATGTCTATGCACCAAAAGATGACGCAAAACATCGATCTCGTTGGCGTGATCTTTATTCACATGAAGAATCATCTGAACTGAGTCAATTGATTCATATAGCGAAACGTTATGGAATAAAATTTGTATATGCTTTATCACCCGGTTTAGATTTAATTTATTCATCGGATAAAGATTTGAAAGCATTAAAAAGAAAATTGGATCAAGTATGTTATTTACGATGACTTAAAAACAGGTTTAAAATATAATTTTTTCATTTAGTTATCAAGTTTTCGATGTGAATATTGGGCTTTGTTATTTGATGATATTGAAAGTGAAATGTGCCAACAAGATAAAGATCGTTTTTTATCATTTGCACATGCTCAAGTTACTGTTACTAATGAAATCTATGATTATCTTAATAAACCAAATATTCTACTCTTTTGTCCAACCCGTAAATTATCTTAAATATTCGAAATTCTTTAATATTTTGATTTATCTTTAGAATATTGCAGTCAAATGGCGAAACCTTCTCTTGAACGATCTTCCTATTTACAAACAATTGGTAATGGTCTTCATCCTGATATTGATATTTTCTGGACCGGTAATACTCGTTTATTTAATTTAATTCGATTGTGTTTGTATCGATCAAGTTTTTATTTGTGACATTTTTCGTCTTTGAATTTTATTATCATCGATAAAACAATGATTAATAAACCAAATGTTACAGCATATCAATTGCTTATTCCATTTATTAATTATCATTGATAAATGATGTATCAATTTCATATTATGAGTTAAGTCAACTTTGATATCTAAAAATAGATCACAAGACTACTGGAAATTGAACCGATACATTTGAAAATTCTTATAGGTGCACCATTCGTTTGAATAAAACGATTCTGTTTCGAGATGAACTTCTAGAATATAATAATCAAGTCAATACAATATAAAATTATAAAGACAAGATAAAAGTTATTTCAAGTTTTTATCTTTATTTCTAGGTTCAAAAGTAATATCTCGACGTATATCTGTTTCTCATATATTATCAGTGAACACTGTTTTACAACGACGCGTAACAATTTGGGATAATTTAAATGCAAACGATTATGATCAACGTCGTTTATGTTTAGGACCATTTTCCGGTCGTTCATCAAATTTATCATCTCGTTTATCTGGAATGTTATCAAATCCGAATTGTGAATTTGAATTAAATTTTATTCCGCTTCATACTCTTGGTCAATGGTATCAGTCATTACGAATAAATGAAAGTCAAGATCAAATTGATGACGACGAAGACAGTCTTCAAATAACTCAAATTTATCTACCTAATAAAGCATTAGACCAAGCATTAATTGAATGGTTACCAGAGTTTCAGAAAGTTAAATCTGCGTACGATTCTCAAAAACTTGTGAAAGTATTTTTCATTGATTTTACTTTTTTAGATTGAAATATTTGATTATCTTCTTTGTTTTTCTTTTGCTATTAAGATTGATAATTCTCCACAAGCGATGAGTCCTAAACCGACTGTATCATCATTAATCATCGATGAGGATTCACAAGACTCGATATGTGAAAGTCAAACATCAACAACATCATCATCAAAAATGCATATTATGGAATGTGATGGGAATGGAAATACAGGTGGTGATCTAACATTAGAAGATATAAGATTACTTGTGGAATTATTTTATTTACCTTATGAACATGGGCCTAATGCTCAACAAATGTTTATTGATTTTTATTGGCTTAGATTTAATTATTCTCGAAATGAAAAAGTAGATTTCCATTGTGTTTTATTCACCGTATATGAATGAAAAAAAACTAAATTATTTGTCTGTTTCTAGTTAAATGAATGGCATTGTCGGGCTTCATCATTTCATAATAATGCGAAACATGTTGGTCGTCTTGTTCAACGGTTAACAACAATTCATAATCGATCATTACTCTATGATATCTATAATTATGCGTCTGATATTAGTTCAACTATTTCTCTGTGTTCAAGATATTTGCACTGGATGGGTAAGTATAATCCTATTTTCTCTTTCTATCCCATATTTAATTTGTTGCGTAATTATAGATATTGATCATAAACATTCAACAGTATTCTTGTCTGGTGATATTGAACCAGCATCAAAACGTGGTGGTCTTGCAGGTGAATTTTTGGTATCGTATTCTGAATATTATTTTCTCTATTTTTCTTTCTAATATAAACAATTACTTCTAGAGTATTCTTCCGATGGGTGATTTTCAGTCAATAATTAAACCAGATGTTAATACTTCACCAAGTGTTTTCTTCATTCAACAACTGTCTTCAGCAGATCAAGTTTGTTAAATTAACTTCGAAAAAAAGAGCTAGTTTTTGATTTATACTCTAGGCTGTTATATATGCTTTATGTACGCAAGTTTCTTATCGAGATGAAATCCATGATCTTCTAGATCAACATTCAGAAATTTTAGCTGACAAGTATGCATTTTGTGTTATGGAAAAACTATTTAGCATTCATTAGTATTACATTTTCTATGATGAAATAATCTATGTCTATTAAAAACGAAAATTGAATATCAAAATTAAATGCGAAACAATAAGTTAACAATTTATATAGAGCATTATAGATCAAATTCAAGTTGTTTGAAATTAAAAAATTCAATTGACTTATTGTAGATCGACTTAAATATGTTGACATAAACAAAATAATCGTTATTCAATTCGTGCAAGAAATGAGAATGAATATAAAAACGAACTGATGTCGTTCATGTCCCATATTATAGAAATATAACAGAAAAAGATATCAGTCATTGAAATAGTTATAATGTAGTAGTAAAATCTTTAAAATCTATAGACTATCGTTGAGAATAATTTCAATATTTATATTAACTTCATTTTTATTACATCTGCCATAAGAACATTTCTTGTTCGAGATAAAAATAAATTTGTTTACCATATTTATTTTTAATGACATAGAAAAATCGTTTGCTTCGATAGATTCTGTAGAGAAGATAATCAACTATTGAAATATTTATTGTACATCATTTTATTTATAGATTGATCGGTGGATATTTATTAAGTTCATCGAATAATTTTGATCTATGTTTTTCTGTAAATAATATCGAAGATGAATTATGTGCATTTGTATTGACAATAATTGAAAGTGAAAAATACGATAAAATTATTCAAGCAACATGGATTACACAACTCCATCAGAAATATCCGAATGTTGATCAAGTAGGAAAAAAACAATTTTGTTTTTCATCATTTTCTATACAATTTATGTTAATCTAGAATTTCTTTGAAGTTAATGAATGTCATCAATGGATTTATGATCGATATGCTGTTCGTATACAATTATTTATTGATTTAACAATCAAAACTGCTAATGCATATTTTATTGGAAATAAATTAATGAATATGATTATCAATAATCTAATTAAACGAGGTTTCTATTATTAGAATAAAATAAAATAAAATAAAATATTTCTATTTTTTCCCAATATTCCTATTTAGGTTTTCATGGATGTCATGCTTTATTGGATGAACGATATCCTTTACTACATCAATTTTATCTAAGACTTGGCTTTGTTGACCTACCAAATATTGAACAGAATGATCATATAATTCTTGTCGGAAAGCAATTTTAATAGCTTCTCTTTTTTCTTTTTACATAATTTTTTTTTCTGTTTGATAATGTTCATTAAAAATATATATCTATGTATATGTTACCATTGTGTTTTGATAGTAATCAATTTTAGATTAAATTTTATGTTAGGATGAACACATCGTATTTTTATCTAATAATAGCAATCTTACGAATTTCAAAATGAAATATCGATCTTGATAGACTCTATTTTATTTTACGAATATGAACATAGAACTCCAATAAAACTGTCATATTTATGTGAGAAGTACTTAGGGTTTATTTGATACTTTTGATTCTGCTCTCTTGATCGTGTCTCTGTTTTTCTGTTAACAATAAAACGATTCTTTAGCTAAAGCTAACACTTGCAACGAATCATGGCCTATTATCTATTTAAATTCGTATTTTTTCTTTTTGAAGAAGCTTTGATTATAATAGAAGCAAACTATACATACCTTTAGACTGGATAAAAGCATTATCAGTTATTTCTTCATTGTTCAGTACTGAAAAATGAATCAAATCTATTATAATAAAATAGTTCCATGATAACTTCTATTGGTAAACATCCATATCAATGAATAAAACGCGACAAAAGTTAAAGCCGAGTACTTGAAATTCAACGATTCAATTTTTGTGAAGATTTTTTTATAGATATTTTTCAATTATGTCTTCAATACATTGGTGTTGAATTTGATAAAAATAAAACATTTTTATCCGAAAAAATAATTTGCTCAATAAACCATGCAGTTTTAAAGAAACTAAACGAAAATTGAAGTCTTTATATTTAGCATATAATATTAGCGAAATAATGTATCACCAAAACAGAACGTATGGTCTTCAACTATCTCCCAGAAATTTCAGTTTCATTATTAAAAACAATGCATTCGAATTCCAAGATGTAAATTTAGCAATCGAAAACATTTCACCATCCACAATTTTTACAATTTACCAAGTGTTCTCTTCTATCATTTTTTCAAAAATAGTCTACTAACAGTTTGATGCTACCAAAGTTTAGTTGATCATTGATTTAAATATTTTCTCTAATTATACATTGTTTGAAGTGATTTGTCTTGGTTAAGTGCAATATTGATAGTCGTTTCAAATACGAACGAGAACGACTTCGAAAACTCTCGTGATTATCTGAAAATGTTTATCTTGTACTGAATCATCATACAAATGTTGGATTATTTTTGAAGAGTTTATTGAATAATCATCGTCCAATTAAATATAGAACTGCAATAAAAATAAATATTTTCAATTATTCTTTTGTTTTATTATTGTAAATCTTTCAGAACAAGGAAACGTAAATATGTATTTAGTTCAATTCAAGTCTATTTTTTATTCCAATTGTAAATTTGTATGTTTTAATTCATTTCTAATTCTATTTTGAAAAAATTGTACACCATTTTCCATTGAAGGTGATAAATACCCTGGTTTATATATTCCCGCATCAAGATTATTTTGAACTTGCTCACAAATCATTTTATCCTCATTAGTTACTTCCAATGTTCTAATCATAGCTTCTTTCGCTTCAGCCATTCGATCGCTCATTTGAGATTCATCGTCAGTTGAACGTACAAAAAAGTCATAAGATAATATAGTTCGATCTTTACCTATCGGAAGAATATGTTCAATACTATAGCCTTGTTCATATAAATTAATGGCTAAATTAGGATAAATAAAAACCCAGAGAAATTTCTCTTGACCACTTTCATGATTACGTGAAGGAGCATAATGAACTGAATATATATTATTCTTGTTAGTAACTAAATATTGTTTTGATTGAATAGTTTTATTAAGTAATGGATGTATACTTTGAATATGATATCCTTCTTGGTAATTTTCTGCGTAGGTTTTCCAATTGCAATTAATTAAATGACATTGACTTTCGAAATGACGATATTCATTAAGAGGAAATGCCAAAATATCATTTAATAAATCAGAAAAAAGCGTATAAATAGATGATTTCTCTTTCATCTCGATTAGATTAACAAAAATAAATTGTTCAGCAAAAATTTCAATATTAATTTTTTTCAGACTTAAACATTTTTTCTCATCTGATTTAAATTTGTAACTAAAATTTGGTGTAGCTTTCAATGCACCATCACGAGAATCAAATAGCCACGCATGATATTGACATTTCAATAAAGATTGATTTCCATAAAGAGCAGTACCATAATTATTTGAATTTATAGGTACAATCGGACCAGCTCGATGTGAACAAACATTATGAAAAGCAACTAATTCATTTGTTAAAGGACTACGATAAATAAATATAGGATATCCAGCAAGAGTTATGGATAAATAATCACCTAATTTTTTTAATCTGTCAAGTCGACCAATATACATCCAATTTTTCGCAAAAATATTTTCACGTTCTAATTGATAAACAGATGGATCATTATAAAGGTATGGAGGTAATGGTCGAGATAAGTCTTTGACTGAATCAATATTTGAACTGATACTACTTGCAGTTGTTGATTTTCGTACGAATGATTTTTGTTTATTAAAATAAAGAGCTGGAATCCGTTTTATTACATTTGTAAAAGAACCAGTAAATAAACGATTCATACTTAACTTTTATTTTCAAACGTAATGATTACCAATGCAAGTCATGTAAAGAAGAAACTATATATAAACATGGATGATAACAACATATCTATCTCTATCTTTTCTGTTCTTATATACAGATATAAAAATATCAACTATATCATGCTAAACGTTATTATTTACTTAAATATAACTTATTTTATTGTCGAATAATCATTTATATTAATTTATATTAAAAGATTTTGTTATTTCTTTCATAAAAATGTTTTTTTAAAATAATAACCTATCTGTTTATCAATTCTCGAAATTGAAACTATCAGATTGAAATACAATTAAATGCTACGTTAACGGTCGAGTGCCGATAAATACTGGCTGATAAAAGCTTTCATCGAGTCGAATAACATTTTCAAATCCAGCATTTTGCATTAATCTGATGAGCTTTTCAGAACCAATTGCATAGTAGCGTGAATGCATTGCATGTGTAACAACTTCTTTACAATTGAGATCTTCTTCAATCATATATAGAGTGAAATCATAATGCTGAAAATTTGGTTCATCGAAATCCCATACTTGTAAAGCAACATATCGTTTACCATTTTCTATCTTTGCTTTGCCATAGGGTTTAACAATATTTTTACCACAATGTTGTTCTCGATCATAATCCCGAATTGTAATCAAACAACCACCGCCTGGTTTTAAACAAAAATACATTTGTTGAAGTGCAGATAGAATATCATCATCGGTAAGAAGATGTGGAATCGAATTATCACATGAAATAACTATGTCAAAGTTCCCACCATGATGTCGGAAGGCTGTTCTCATATCACAAACAGAATACAAAATATTTGTCTGTCCACGTTTTGGAGCTTCTTGTTTAGCGCGTTCAATTTCGTTGACAGAAAGATCAGATGCAGTGACGCGATAACCCTTTTTACATAAGCCTATAGCTTGCGTGCCTATTCCACAAGATACATCTAATACAGTCTGACGTTGAGACCAATTCGATTCTATGATGGCACTTAGCTGTGAACCTTGCTTTTCAATAGATGCATCCCAATCTTCAAAAATCAAATGATAAAATGGACACAACTTATCATAAAAGTTCGACATATCTAAAACAATTTTAAAATTTTAACAGACGGTATTTTAATGATTATAATAGAAAATTTTTCTTCCACACTTTATTACGATGATTGAACAATACATTTCTCGTATGATAATAATTTAACAACTGAAATCAATTATCAATAACAGATTGACATAAATGATTCGTCAGTGCGATTTATAGTATAAGAATGAAAATAATTACAATAATAAAACTCATAAACTATTATTTGGATTACTGATCACAGTGATTTTATGAAAGGAGGGAAGCGGATAAGGCCATTTTCTCGCCCCCAATATTTTTGTATAAAAGTCGTATATTTGGAATCAGCATCAAATTCTGACCAAGATGAGGTATTTTTATTTTCTGGAAAATGACTTTTTTTTTTTGGAATTTTTTTGCCCCTAGGACCCCTCAAGAATGTTGAAAATTGTTTTTTCGACAAATTCTTGTGAAAACTACATCATTCGATTCAGAATTTTATGCTGATTCCGAATATGGAGTTACAATTCATAAAATGTGAATTTCCATAGGAGAAATATTGAATTTATATGTAGGTGGCGCTAGCTACCTTATTGAGTTGAAGTCGTTCCAGTATTAAATGTGAGGTTTTGGGAATCAAAAAACCAACTCAGCTACACACAAAACTACCTAAGGTCTAAGAATTAAAANATAGCTAGCGCCACCTACATATAAATTCAATATTTCTCCTATGGAAATTAACATTTTATGAATTGTAACTCCATATTCGGAATCAGCATAAAATTCTGAATCGAATGATGTAGTTTTCACAAGAATTTGTCGAAAAAACAATTTTCAACATTCTTGAGGGGTCCTAGGGGCAAAAAAATTCCAAAAAAAAAAGTCATTTTCCAGAAAATAAAAATACCTCATCTTGGTCAGAATTTGATGCTGATTCCAAATATACGACTTTTATACAAAAATATTGGGGGCGAGAAAATGGCCTTATCCGCCTCCCTCCTTTGTTTTTCTCATAAATGAAATAGATAAAAATTACACAGGTAGCATTGTCAAAGATGCCAATAGTTATTCACAAGATAGATGTCGAATTCACCTGTTGAAAATGTTTTTTCCAAAGATTCAGAATGAAAATAATTATTGTATTTGTAGAAAAATTTATTTTTCTTATGCACTTATATCAAATCGAAAAGAATTTGACTGTTTACAAATGTCTACTTGAAATATGAAGGAATGTTTATTGCGCTTGTAGCTACTACTACTTCTACTGTACGATGCTTCGACTTCATAAATTTGACAATCCACCATCGATGTGTTGCCAAATACAAAATATAACGTCACACCCACCCTCGCACCTCTGTTACATAAGCTACTAATGTACTCGATAAAAATTTGAATACTAAATTGATCAAAATGTTTAACATGTAGTAATAGTTTCCATAGCATAAATCGTGTTTTCCTAAATTTAATAAGTAACCGCTAAGTAAAATGTTTTTTTGCTAAGTTAATAGATTAAAATTACAGTAAAAAATCAATTGATGAGTAGAAATTATTATTTTCAAACAGTCGGAAATAAAAGTTCAATGTACTTATATAAAATAAGCTAATGAAGCTTTTGTTTCTTGTCACGCTTGTTAGAACTCACCTATGGCAGCTTCATGATATACATTTATTCGAAATGTATTTTCTTTCGAAGGTGTTCTGACTGAAATTTATTTGTTTTTCTCGTGTTGTTTCTTGTTCCTATGATCTAGATTTTTTTCCAAGCATACATTTCTATTTCGCACTTTCTAGTGAATCCTGATGTTTTTTTTTCTAGATATGAAGTTGGTACTATGTAACAGCTGATGAAGCCCATGATACACACACTGCTGCAACGAATGAGACTCACAAGCACAAAACGACAAAATGAACGTTGTTTGATCAATTTAAAGGTTTTCATAAGTTTTTAGATAATAGTTGAACGAATAATTATAATAATTATGGAATAATGAAAAAATCTATTAAATCTTTATTTTTCATGATCATGAGTAAAATGTTATCTATTCACAAATGGAACAGGTGCCAAAGCATTGTACGTGAGTTTTTCAATGTTTATTTCTTGAATCCATGCTTTTAGTTTGTTGAACAGCATTTTAAGGAAAAGCGGTGTGAAAATGATCATCAATACCATGTATATGCATGAGATAATTGATAGAATAACAATTCTTAATTTTAAGTCTAATGTATTTGATGAATTGGTTGGCAAATCATAAAATAACACCTTGACTAATTCTTCGTAAATATTACACCAAAGTGACGGTATCATACTGCCGAACCATAATATAAGTAAACCTAAAAATACTTAAAAATGTTAATAAAAAAGTTGCTGTTTGCGATAGGTTGTTAAATGTCGCACGACCTACAAAGTGACTAATCTAATATAGTAATTATTGGGCTCTAATAAGCTTCACACACAACCAAAATGCACATAAGCAACAAATAAGCATATATGAAAGTTTCGTGCGACATCGAAAAAGTTATGAAAGAAAAGTAGTCAAGAGTGATATAAAGCATCCAGTTCTTACAATGCAAATGTTTGATCATTGTTTCTTTTTTCCGTCATTTGATTCTGAAGATTTAAACCAATTGATAACTAAAAAATATCATACATAAACTCTTGTCTATTGACATAAACTTTGCTAAGTCGTTTTTATCAATCAAAATTTATTAAAAAATATTTTCTTCCACACGAAACAGAAAGAATTGATTTCAACAGTTGAGAAATCAATATATTTCTATTAGCACTATCTTTAGTCAGGAATTATGAATCCATATCGAATTCAGTAATGAAGAATGATTAGAAAAAGTATTTGATTAGAATCTATTGATGAATAATACAATGAATGCATGCACTGAACACTCTCAGAGTTCATTAGTTCATATGCTTTTCCCCCAATATCAATACATTCGATGTCTCCAATACCTCTAAACCTTCCTATGCTCTCAATATCTCCAACAAGTTTATGCTCAAACTTATGTTTATACTTAGGTCCAAACATCCATACAACCTTGACAACATTCAACGCTAACGTCGGAACACTCCTCGTTCATTTTCTGTATGTCCTATACTTGTGAAATTGGATTTTCTAGATGTTTAGGGTTTCCGCAACAACTTATATAACCTGTCGTATCATTTTAGAAATTCAAGCATTTTAACAAGTATGGTAAACGTCAAATTAAGTCACTTTCGACAGATCAATTGGCTTACTTCCGGCTGATCCTAGCCAATTGAATAAGGTTTTCTTCTTCGACTCTGTTGATGAAGTGAGATTAAGAGCAGCTAAAAAGTAGAGTTAATGTAATATTGAAAAATGCTGTCTTTAAATGTTTTACGATCGGCGTAAATTAATTCATAAACTATTTCATAATTCCATGTCCATTGAAAATTACCTATATTGTCTTTTGGAATTCTAAAAGATCGAAAATTTTATTTAGAATGCTCTAATTACTCTAAATAACTTACATAACGACTCCGTTCAAACTTTCATCAGTAAACATAAGACCGATAGCGCCTGGAAAGGCTGAATTAAAATAACTGGCCGGGATGATATTATCATTTTGAACAACTAAATGTGCGATATGTTTTTTTAATTTGTCGTTAATTTTTATGTAATTCATTCTTTGTATTAATTCCTAAATGTAACCAATATCACCTAATGGAGACTAAATATTTCTCCTGTAGTCATAATTCTTTTAAAAATCTGTTCCAAATTACCTGCCACTAACGAAAATTTTCTTGAAATACAAAAATATATTGACCGAAACCTAATGGTTTCTGAGACAGTAATTTCTTTACTGACACAACCAAAACGACTCGATCAAAACGAAAAGTTTTATTGAACAATGAATCGAAAATAAAGTATAAAACGGATTAAAAGTAAACCAAAGTTCCAGATAAGTATCAGCACTATTTCTTATCTAAAAAATATGTAAACAGATAAAGAAATATGTGAACTTACAAAAAATAAATCATCATTCTAAATACAGAGGATAACTATGCATATCCAGTGTTTTGAGTTCTCGAATCAAAATGTAAAGCAGTGTATAACACTCAAATGGCAAATACTCGGTATAGTTTGTTTTCGCTATGTGTCTACAGCTGCTGTTGGACATAATGATAGTGTCTGTGTTTCCATTAAACGGTAACCACAAGTGTCATTATGACACTGGGAATTTTAGTGATTGTATTGTATCTCGTTTTACCCCTTGATCAGACCCAATAGAAATTAATAAGCGGCGATAGCGTGTAACTTGATTCGTCACTTAGCGCCATCTAGTGATTTGGGGATGTTCTTTGGGTCATGTGATATTAATCAAAACACACACGTCAACCGTTTAGCGTCTTGCACTAACGACTAATGCTTTCAATAGCAGATTTGAAAGTGAACAATGCACGTTCAACAAGATATCGGACAATTAGTATTTTAAACTCATAATATGTCAAAAGGCTCGAAATTTTATCGCAATTCCAATGTAGCAGACCTCTTTTTGGGTCAAATTTCTCAGAGAACTGTTCAGAACAAATCACTATCAGACTGAGTAGATGTCTAATTCGACTTCGAATACAAAAACAAACAGTGAAAAAAACCGCTTTCATGTTTACTTAGGAAAATGCCAAACAAAAACGTTTTCCTTCTTGCATAATGCGATTTCGAATTAGGACGACAGTTCAGAGATGCCCCCACACCAGCGCTTCAGTAGTCCCTTCTTCATACCCTCACCGGCAAATGTTGACAATTGGAAATTGAATTATATAGAAAGGAAACGTTTATCTTTTCCTTTTGCAATAATTATAAATGAAAGAGTCGTTCTTTTTATTTTCGAATTGAAATACAGTATTCGAAGCTGTATTTATATTAGAATTAGGCATCTCATGCTAAATTTTGACTAAAGTTCAGCAAATCAATACATATCCTAATACTGGTTTTCTAAACGTTTGCTTAAAAGTTCTCCCATCACATTTCATGTTGGAATGCTCTCTTTCCTGCCCTAACCATAAACATTTTCATTTACTGCAATCAATTATGATTATTTTATTTAAAGTTAACATCATCTAAGTACTGATTGAACTCTTACTGTGAATTCATATACAATGAGCAACATTAGCTAATTACTGTTTTCTTTTATTAGTAAAAAGAATTGTTTATCAATTAAATTGTGCATTTTATATACAACACTCAGTTAAAAATCTTCTTCGTCGTCGTCGTCTTCTCCCTTGTCTCGCCGCACAGTTTCAGGAGAATAAGACAATTGATATTGGTCTTCATCTTCAGACGAATATGGCAATGCGTCAAAATCTTCCCTATTGTTATCATGTGATAAATGATAACGGTTAACTAATAGATCAACATCAATTGTTGTTATTTTATTCTTTTTCGATTGTCTTCTATCGTTTGATTTTCTTTCGATATCATTTGAATTCATATTTTCCTCCTCCATTGCACAGATTGGAGGATTGTTCGTTGTTGTTAAGGGCCAAAGTTCAGATTCGTTTCGTTTGTTACTAACACGAGAATAATGGTCTATTTCTTTGAAATTTCCCTAAAAAAAAGAATTTTATATTAGTCACAAATAGCGCATTTTAATAATTGAACTTCATTTTATTACTAGTAATAATCAAAACCTTTTAAATGTTCATAACTTAATACAAATACAATTAATAAATTGATTATAAGCAAACTGGTTGGCTTGCTTCCGATAGATTTCATTCTTGAATGATTATATGTAAAGGCAGTATTCTCATTCAAGTTTTGTTCTCGAGAAGTTGAATTTCCTAGTATTTTAACTATCACCACTTGAAAAACTATTCGAACATCAGTTTCACTATTCATTAATCTTCAGTGCATACAAAATATTCTATCAATATTACGAAATTCACCAATCATCTCAAACTGATGAAAGTTATTGGCATGAAATAAGCAAATCAAACTACTGATCGAGCTTTCTTGTCGAGAAAACTGCTCATTGCATTTAAGTTGATCGCTTAGAAGAAGAAAAATATTCTGAGTAAATTGAATACTACAATTGAAATGGAAAATGATCAGTATGTTTTGCTTCTACAAATATCAATAGAAAGTTGATTAATTAGTTTCGTCATTTTCTTCAATTCATCTCATTTCCAGTACTTACATATAGATAAAGAACTCGATATCACCTAAGTACAATATATATGTAGGAAAATAAAGGAAGAAAGATAATCGTTTATATTTGCTTTACAAATGAAATATACGAGAAAAACTGTCAGTCGTTTTTTATGTGATTGAATATTTGAAACTATGATTATATATGTATGAATTATTATGTGAATGTTAGATAAATAGTTTCGATACAACTGTTTGCCATAGATATAGGAACACATAAAGTTGATTGGATAGAAATAATGAGATATACCTGATATTCATTAATATCTGAGTCAGTTGCATAATCAATATCTCGTTGATCAGGTAATTTATTATTTAATAGATGCTGATTCCATTGTTGACATTTTTCTTGTTCATATTTATCATCTTCACACATAAATTGTAATTTAAGTCTTTCAGTATGCAATGATTTAATCGATGATATAATCGATTGTTTACTATTCGATAATAAATGTGATTGTTGATTTATTAATAGGAATTCTTTATATATTGGTTTTGTACGTAGAATTTCTTGAATAGAAATCCCTTTATTGTTTGTTCTGTCAGGAGACGATCTTAAAAAATTGAAGATATAATAGAAATAATAGGAATTCATTGGCATTACCTTAATTGAAATGTCCATTGTTTATTATAATTATGATTATCTAGTGGTTTAATTTGTTTAATTGTTTGAATACATTCAGAAAACGATTGGTCAAGTTGACTAATTAATTGTTTGGTATTATCATAAATAGCACGTAAACATGGATCATGAATTGTGTGCAATTCAATTAAATATCTTCGAAGAATAATTGGATTTTGAAAATTTCGAATAATATTAATTGCAATCATATCTGCCAGTTGTTGAGATAGTAAATCTCTTAACGATGCTACACATAATGTTATATAGGATGATATATCTCTATCAACACATTGGTAGACAAGTGAACGATACATTTGACGAGGAATAAATAATTCTAACAAAATGAAAAAAATATATTTGTTTTTTGAATTCGAAAGAAGTTCTAACAAACTTGAAGGATAAATATTTTCCTGATAAATTATTTGATTAATAACTATATCAATAAATTGTAGACATCGTTCAAATATTTCTGGACGTATCTGTTTTTCGAGTAGGCGTATTTCACCATGTTGTCGTCTATAGGGATGAGTATTGGCACTGATTTCCATCTAAAATTACAGTAGAATTAATCTTTCTAGAATTTATTCAATTACACATACTTTGTTTTCTATTTTATTTTCGATCGAAACTTTTAAAAAAATCAAACAAGAAAAAATAAATAAATATAAGAAATCATTTAGAGGAATTTGAAGCATCTTGAGGTTCATCATCAACTATTTGTCGACCTAATTCAATAGAGAATTATATATTGTAATTAGAAAAAAAACTAAAATAGATTCCTTTACTTTTAGTCATATCTTGATGAACGTTAGCTAATGTATTGGTAATAGTAAGACAATCACGTTCAATAATTTTTGAATAATTTTCAACATCACCTAATACCTACGCTCACGAAAAAATATTCATTTTAATTAAATTATAGTAAAACAAAATTACAGACTTTCAATGCATCAGTAAATTGTCCAATCAGTGTAATCCATGCTTGGGATTGTTTTAAAAGTAAATTTGTTTGTGTTGTCAATTGTTTACATGCGTGATCAATCCTTTTTTGATTTTTATAACATTCAGAAACACTTAAAATAATACGAAAGATTTCAATAGAAATGAAGTCGATTGAATAAAACATTACTCATCGTTAAGTCCATCTAGTACAAGACGAGTTAATTGTTCGGCTGATGATAGTAATTCTTTTTTTTTCTTTTCTAAACAACAAAAACATTTATATAAAAAAAATTATGTATGATTTGAATGTTACCTTGCTTTTGTTTCAAAACTGAAGTATGCTCTGTATGTTGACGATAAATATTCGAGAGCATTTTCGGCACAACAGAATACAGCTTTAACGGAAACTTTGCTTGTCAATGAATTTTTTTATTCAACGGAAGTACCATGAATGGTCGATCTTAATTCCTATTATCGTAATAACAATCTAAGATGACGCCACATGGCGATAAGACAGAAACGAGTAAATATATTTTATAAATATTCTACATATTATAGATTATATTTAGTATATCATCTATTCAAAATATGTTGTGCTATTCAGATGTATTACGAGAAATTCCTTTTTTTTTAAATCTTGTTTTATAAATTTTTCCCCCCTTATATTATAACGTTTTAGACAAACAAACATAGCTGCTCATGATGAATAATCGCATTATATGATTATGTTGTACTTGGAGAACAAGAAAGGGCTTTTACAGATAGATCACCAAAACCTTGTCAAATGTTTTTATGAGTCATATACATTTCCTATCGATGGAATTCTCTTCTAACTATTGTGAAATATTAGTTATATCTTGATTAAACATTTAATAATATGCATTAACCCATTCTTGATTTTCACTAATGACTGTTTCAGGCAAATCTGAATCATAACAAATAACTTCATTGATGTATACCATATTTAAAATGACAAAAAACTGATTTACATTGTTTAGTGTGGTTTGTTTTGCTTGACTAGTTAAATAAACAGTTAATGTTAACATTTTAAAGTTTTTGAGCGACTTTAATCTATTCAATGTCACTTGTGTTGCTCGTTCACCCACTAATTCTGTAGCTAATAACTTAACGATTTTGCTTTCTGAAACTTGTTTTGTTCAAATACCTATTTCAATTCTTTCATTTCTTAAAAAAAGTCACTTCAATGCTTCATCTGTTAAACAATAAACTTCAAGAATTTTTCACGGTGTTAATGATGAAATTAATAAAATATTCCTTGAAATTATGGCATTTTATCGAGTTTCACTTCATTCATGAATATTAAGAAATGTTTAATGATATTTGTCTATTTTGACATGAATTTCTCGATTAAATTTTTCTTGAAATAACTTCATTCGATTTATTTTAAATATTAATTAAAACACATAATAGTTATTTATAAACGAATGACTTGGAGATGATTACCAGTTAAGATGTTGATCAATCGATTTGCTAATAAACAAATGAGCTCGAATAAAATTGTCTATCTAGAATAGACCATATTTTTGATCCAGAATAGTTTTCGGTTACGAATTGCATCCAACAATATAGTGGAATTAGTCAAGAAGGTAGTCAATGGAAAAAGAATCTTGGTGAAAATGAACTAATTCAAATGAAAGAGAGAGAACTTTAAATCTATATTCCCAAGTAATGGCAGCCAAAGGAAAACTACGGTCAACCACCGACTTTGCTTCGGTTTTTCATTAAATAGGTTTCATATATCAATTAATAATTATCTGGATTATTTTTATTAGATTATAGTTCAATAAAAAGAGCTTAAAATTGTATAGATCCACCCGAAATAGGAAGAGAAATTTATTTAATTTGTAAAGAAAAGAATACTGAAGATAGTAAACATCTACAGAAGAATGAAACACTTCCATACATTTCTTTTTCATATACTTTATTCAAAAACTATGACAAAGACATCATCGAACATACGAATCAACAAGTTAATAATCGTTCAATCCATTACTCTGATATCTGTTATAGACAATAGTTTTACCTGATAATTGGCATAACTATCGAAAAATGCTAAGATACTTCTAGCTGTCTCTTCCGGTTTATCGATTGCCATGAAGTGGCCACACTCATCGAAAATAATGCATTCCGTATTTGGTAGTAAGTTACAAAAAAATTCAGCGCCACTGGCAGCATACACCTAGATGCAAAAGAAGATTCGTGTTTAAAACAACCTATCTCATCAATTGATACTTTATCTTGACGACCCCACAAGATTAACGCTGGACGATTAAGCTGTCGTAACTGTTGATAATGTTGCTCGATATGTGAATAGTCATATCCGATAAGTGAAGTAAGTACTAAAATCTAACGTATTTAATCTCGAAGAATATTATTGGTATCATACTTTTCTTATGCTCATCCAACAAACGCAATCGCAAGTGCAGAAATCCATTGAGAAATGGCTTCGGCAACTTCGGTGTTCTAACTGTCAATGTATTGATCATTTGACGAAGTTCTCCTGGTGTCTCCGGCAAAAGAGCATTATATTCACCATTGCGTAATTGTCGGATCAAATCAGTTTCAGATGCCTCATTTGCTATTTAAATAATTGAATACATCAACACAGTAAAGATCATTCATACTCAAAATTTTACCTATTGGTGCTAGCAAGCAAATCATGCTTACGTATTCCGGATATTTAATAGCAAACATGCATACAATCGCACCGCCCATTGATGCACCGATGATACAAAGTGGTTCGGTCAAATCCATCAAATCAAAGAACTAATGGCAAAATCACATGTGGGACGAGGAAAATATTGATTTCAAATAGGAATTAATCATGAACTTTACCAATTTGAGTTTCTCCACAAATGTATCAATCGAATATCTGTCTTCATTGAAACCCACGGTTTCTCCGTGACCCGGTAAATCAACAGTGATACAATGATAATCTGATGGAATATTCTGTACACGCAATAAATAATATAGTCAGATATTAATATAATTTCGTGTCGACTAACTTTGACAATCGGTATCCATGTTTCTTTATTTGACGAAAGTCCATGAACAAATACAATACTCGGTTTCTCTCGATTTCTTGAGCCTTTCTCGGTATAACTAAACGAAGCAGGAACTCCATTATTATCAGTCAGAAGCAAATGTTTAGTGAGACCAGCTTGATATGCAGTGAACCTATAAAATTGGATTCATTCAAAAAGATAACAAATACTCTTTTTCAAGTACTTATAATACAATTGAACGAGCCACGCCTGCCTATAATGCGTTGAAATGTTCAAAATATCAATTCATTGTAAGAAAAAGTCTAAAAGCAGCTCACATGATGTATGATGGTTTCTACCTATTCAATAATATTTGTAAAATGCCTTCATCTACAACAACCAAATCAAAATCATCATGAAGAAAAGAAAAGAACGATTCTTCGAGTAAGCAAGCAAACGTTTTTCTCAAACAGGGTACCAGATACAGAGCAAAAATAATTTCAACTTCTCTTTCTTCCGAAAACAACTGTTTTTCTCTTCAGGAATAAAGAAATTTTGTTTATTTTCAACGAAGAAAATAATAGCTTTTTTTTCTCTGTTCCTATTATTTTAATGTCAACGTTTGACTATTTAAAAATTTCATCCGTAATACGGTTATTTATGTAATATATTAGATTATTCCTTGCTTAGAATACATGAGAGTTTTCGCTCATTAATAAGTATTCGATCGTAAATGGCGATAAAAGTAGAAATTCAACTTTTTATTTTCAGTAAATAAACAGTAGTAGTATGTATGTAAATTCTACCAAAAAAAGTATTCAATGATTAGCTAAAACAGATTAGCATACATTAGAAAAAAAAAATATCCGAAATTCAAATCATCACATTCATGTTTAGAAAACTATTGATTATATATAAGAATAGTCAAATTCACACTGAAACGTTTTGGAATAATCAGATCATAGTATTTTATGTTAGCCATCTCTTCGATTGTTTTAATACTTCCAAAAACATATTTCAGCCCAAATCATCGGATTAGATATTTATTAAATCTAAATTCCTAATAATGCGATAAAACTTGAATCGAAATTATCCGCTATCAAACACTGAAATCCAAGGTAATGATCTAAATTGTTATAGCCTATCGTATTAGCGTCTACTGTAGAGATCTGAACAATTGCAAATAGGTATGAATCAACATTACATATAATATGTAAAAAAAGACCACACATATAGTATAGGTGAACACTTCTTTGAGAAAGTTATGAAGTATCTCTTAATTAAAATTTTTTTGAAATGATTAGATAGATGAATGCTAACAACGATGACTGTTTAATGATTCAATCTCAGAAGAAGGCTAATTCTCGAACAATCAAGTTGATTGTTTAATGCTCATAACTGTAATATATTATTTTTGATGTGAAGTCAAATGGTTTGAATTTTCAGCCGGATTTTTTTATATATCTTTCTACAGTTTAAAGTAAATCTTATAAATAATAATTATTTCATTCGAGTCTTATAGCAGTATTGAAATAACTATGTGACTAACAACAGCAGGAGTATATTTGCGCTATACTTTTTCTCTCTCTCTCTCTTTCTCTAACTATTCTTATCATAAGAGACGATGACATTCGATCAAGTATCTTTTTTACTTAAAAGCATTTTGTAATTGAAAGGGTACGCCGTGAATGCAGGATAAGGTTAAAGATATCATCGTTGATACGCCGTCAACATCAATATCAATATCAACCTGGTAAGTGTTTTTCTCTGATCATCTTTGTTGCCTTTAAAGCGAAGATCAACATGAAAATTTGCAGATCAGAAATCTTTTATTTTTTAAGGAATTCAAAATATCATCGCCTGAAGATATACAGAAATATGTTGTGCTGTTTGTTTGCGTTGGTTGTCATGTTTGCTTGTATTCTACTTGTGTTGATATTTTCAAGTTTCTCAAGAAAAGAGACAATATTTTTCACTATTATTTATCGAACCAATGTGAGTGATGTCAACTTACCAGCGATGATTGATCTGGATTCGCTCGCTAACATTGTGCGTGTATGTTATATTCTACAATTACTTATTGCTTCTCTTCTTCTATAGGTCAATAATAACTTTGGGTTGGTCAATGTCAATATTAATATGGCTCAATTCGTACCGATGTCTATAAATCAAAATGTTAAGAAGCGTGAAATAATAAAATAGTACAAAACAAAAGTTTTCTTTATCATTTTTGCAATTTTTTAAAAATTTTCTTACAGTGTGAATCTATGTAGAAATGAAGAAACTAATCCAATGGGTGATCTCTTTATTGCCCATGTTTCGGCTGTATATCCATTAAATTATAATATAGGGACACATCAAAAACATTTGTTCAAAAAAATAAAACTATACAACACAGCTGCATACAGGTCATTCAATATCCCCATAAAGTTCGTTGATGGACAAACAATTCCAGTAAAAATGAACTTTTGTTCATTTCAACATATTTCATTATCAAGTATGAACAGTTCTTTTAAGACAGAAATTCACAAAAATAAATAGTTATCGACAAATCACACACATAGAACAAGAAAATATTTGATAGACATAAAAATGATGAAGCAGTTTCATAGGAAAACATATCAATGTATATTTTCATTCAACAACGGACATATGTACATACAAGGATATACAGAAAGAAATAGACATGATTGAATGAAAATACACAACTCAAGAATAGTTAGAAATTGACTCATCTACATATATCATAGATTAATGAGCAAAGAAATATATTTAGAAAAATCTCTATTTATGTTGTAGTATCCTCAAGTGCCAGAAATATTCAAAAAAGACATTCAAAAACCATGACCTACAATGATACAATCTATTCAATACCAAAATTTATTCTAAGTAAAAGTTGGAACGAGAACATTACTTTGAATACTAACAACAAAACCAGATATGGTTCCTGTCAAGGTGAGAAAAACTATGGAAGTAAATATAATCTTTTCATTAGTGTATAACTTTACTTCTATATCTGAAAAAAATCTTATTTTACTAAGAAAATATGATAGGAAAAACAGCGAATCTGTTTTCTCATAGGAACTCTTTTATTATAGTCTAAGAAGGGTAGAATTTTTTGACAGATAAATATCTTAATTAATTTGAACCATAGTAAAGCAGAAATATGTCGTTGGTACTGATTGAAAGGAACTCTAATAATTTTGGCATGCATGATACTTGAATTTCTCAATTAAACAATGAAAAAAAAAATATCAATTTGAAACATTAGATTTATTTCTATAGTATAGGTGGTCTTTATCCAAACGATGAAAAATGCGTTGCTTACACATATGGGCCGGATCCTATTCAAGTCATTGAATGTCATTTACCCAAAGGTCCTTATGCTCCTCTTGTTGTACTGCTGATACACGGTGGCTTCTGGAGCGCTAAGTACAATCGTTCACTGGAAGATGCCGTTGGCAACGATCTTCTCCGTTTTAAGACTGTTGTCTGTAATTTGGATTATCGTTCTATTGGCAACGATGGTGGTTATCCGAACACTTTCTATGACGTGGCCAATGGCACCGATCTTATACGGACGATTGCTGAAGAACATGGTTTCAACAGTGATCGAATAATTGTTGTCGGTCATTCAGCTGGAGGACAATTAGGAGGCTATATTACAGGGCGCTTCAGACTAAAGTCAAATCAACCTGGTTATAGCACAAATCCTGTTCGTCCTATAGCTTTTGTTAGTCAGGCCGGTGTCAATAATCTTTGGGATGGCTGTGATCATGCTGAAGAAACAGGTTCTGGCGCAGTGATTTCATTTCTCGGTGGAAAGTATCAGATGTATCCAGAACGATATGTGTTCTCGTCTTTGGCAGCTTCAAGCAATCTTTCAATCAAGTTCGTGTAGATTTTTCTGTTTTCTTATTAAATTCAAATTCTAGTAAAAACGAGTTTCAAGTATCATATTGTTTCCTAAACATATATAATTATATGGACTTGTTTCCTAGAAAGAGAATGAAGAAGTCATTTTTTCAAATCTTTTTGGTAGAGTAGAAATTTTTTCACATCTGATATATTCTGAAAAATACTTTTATACACATGTTTTCAACGATTATTAAAAGAGAATGAGACTTATGACAATAATCCTGATTGCTTTTCCAGAGTATCAAGAAACAATTTTCTATTAAGTTACTTAGAACGAAAATAACTTTTATTAATTCAACATTGATTTTATTCATTTAGAGTACAATATCCTAGCCAATTTCTACCACTAGAAGTACCAATGCAAGTTATAACTGGATCAGCAGACATCACTGTCCCTATTAGTCAAACAATAACTTTAGCTGAACAAGCAAAATTTGCTGGTGATAACTGTACTGAAGTGATAGTTGAAGGTGAAGATCATTTTGTTCATCTAAATATCTCTTCGAAATCGTGGAATAGAACACTCACTTTCGTGTTATCTTTCATTCACTGAACGACACATCTATAATCATGTCTAATAAAACTAGATCCTGAACACGTTTGCTCGATTACATATTATTCGCTGGAATTGTTTTTTCTCAAAAATACTCGAGTTCACTATCAAAAAATAACTAATTGAATGAAAGATAACGTAGCTAGCATTGGTGTTAAATTGCCATTAAACTTATAAGTTTATGAAAAATATTTATGAATATGATGCTTTTAAAAACAGTTTTTATCGTTACATTTGATTAGGGTTAGGTATATTAACAACAAAACAAATTGTGAACATGAAGATTTTTAAAAAACTATGCTTTGTACAACATTCTCTTGAATATAATCGATGAAAAAAGAATATTATTAAAATACATGGAGAATCCCCAGTGAAAAATATCCCTCATAAAATCGTGATTATTTTTGATGATGGTTGACCAAACCCGATTTCTCGAACTAAACATACCTCTTTTTGTAATATAATCCGATTAAAATCCAATAATCGATTGAAATTTCAATCTATTCAATCAATTATTGATGATTTTACCTCTTAAACTCTGATTTCAATCGAACAATTGATTGAAATCCTCCCAATCAATTGAAATTTCTCTCTTTGAAAATCAAATTGATACATTATCAATCGGTTATTTCTAATTACAGGAGCTAAATCCGATTTTAATTCTACAATCGATTAAAATCTTCTTAATCAACTGAAATCCCAATCGTGCACAATCGATTGTTTGTAATTAACGCTTCGGAAACCAGATTTTAATCCCACAACCGATTAAAATCTTCTCAATACATTAAAATCTCAATCTGTTAAAACCGAATTGATTGATGATCAATCGATTGTTTCTAATTACTAAAACTACCCAGGTCGATCAATCCGATACAGAACCCGATCGGCTCCTACGTACAGACCGGATTTTATCGGATTAATGGATTGAGGAATCCGACAATAGATTCGAAAGTCGGACTCATGCGAACAACCACCGATATCCCACCGTCGAAATCAATATACTTTCCTAGTATCGTTATCGATCAGTTTCCAATAGGATCCGATGACCATTTCTGCATTTCCTGTGCATAGTCAATACTCCTCTATCGCACCTAATAGAAGCCGCATCAGCGTTTGGCGCTAAATTTCTATGAAAAATTATCCTTGAATTCTTTTGCGTTTCTTACGAATTTCAAAGATGCTCTATCCCGTGGAGAGACACGCTTACACCAACACGCAAAACAGTTTCTTCGAAACTATCAAAGTTTGCAATAGGTTATCGAGGTCCACCCAGGTCGATCAAAACGGACCACCGTAAACCGGCGTAATATTATCGTATTCTATAGAACATGCGGCCGTATTACTGCCCCTGTTATACGGGGAAAATACGGCACGTAAAACGGGCCGTATTTGTATCGTATACGACCGTTTACTGATCGTTTTCTTCGACCGGGACAGGAACCCGAATCCACCATCATGTTCTCGATTCGAGCTTCCACTGGTCAAAAATTGGGTCCATCCAAAACTCAGAGCGTGTAAAGTTAGACTTTTTAGTTCAACTCGCTGAGAGTATTATATAAGTAGAAAGCACACATTATTTGAGTAGGACATAAAACAATATCAGCTCTGTCACCGCTATGTATTTAGACCATTACTATGTAAAAAACGTTAAGTATCTACATAGGACGAATTAAAATGGATTAAAAATTTTTAGTTAATGTTAATCGAATTTTTGGATTTTTAACCGATTGGTTTGTCATATTGCCATCTAAGTTCAAAAAACTTTTTATAGCACATTCAAATTTAGCTTACCTGTGAGATTTTAACAACTATAATTTTAAACATCAGAAATATAAAAACCGTAAAAGTTTTGTGTTAAACATTTGACTATCAAGAAGAAGCACACGCTTTCAATGTTTATGCATTAATTTAATTAACAAGTGATGATTGACTACAATTGATTAACAGGTGAGAAAATGTTGCATGCGATTTATAGTTCACAGTCCTATCTAAAATGTTTGCGTTTTTCGATTTTGATTCTCAGGAATTCGATCGAGAACCATGAAAAATTTACTCTTCTTTCTACAGAAGGCCGCTAAATACTGAAAAAAAACCTGTACACTGAAAATTTCGAATATTTAGACAGTAGTTGAACAAAGATAATAAAAAGATTTTGTACAGTTTTTTTTCACTTTTAGATCATTATTCTGATAGGATTTTAACTTTTCTTATGCAAAAACTTCTTCTCATATTTAGTAGAATTGTGCTTTGCTTTCTTATAAAGATACTATCTTGTGATAATACAGAAGTAGAAGATTTTCAAAGGTGAACAGACAACCAAAGAATACACAGTAGTGATATTTAGATTTTCCTTACAGAAATAGATGAGAGCGTCTGTTTGGATTGTGGTATGCTATTATATAGGAATTTAATTCTCGATATCTCAAATTCTGGATTTTAGTGGATTTCTATTTGAGTTTTACATAACAATAGCACTCCAACGAGTTCTTCAAATGTGATATCAGTCTATTTTTTGGTAAAATTGAGAACGCGCTACTACAGTCTTTTTTATTTTGAATCTAATAATAAAATTTTCTTTAATGAATAATCGAAATTATAAGCACACTTACTGAAAAAATTCCAACGTGAGAACAAATAAACTGGCTCTTGAGAACTTTTTCGAAGCTGTTCAAATGAATAGTCGTGATAGAAATGAGAGAAGAAATTGTAGTAAATTGTATGTTAAAATATAGTTCCAATAAATAACACTCGGTAAAAAAGGGAAGGAGTAATCACATGTAAAACCAGGTCGTAGCCAGAATTTTATATTAAAACGTCTGTATTTATTTTCCTCTCCCCGTTTTACTGGAAATATATAACTATAACTTAGATAACCTGAGAATGCTCGAAATAGATTCAAGTTGTGTAATAATGGATTAAACTTGTGACTCTTGTAGGACTCGCAGACGTAAGCTTAGTTATAGATTAAAAAAACATTTTCAAGGAATGCCAACCAGACAGATCAGATGGTGTCCTTTAGGCAAACTCAAATTCATCAGCATTGTTACTATGAAGTAGAGAAATTTGCAAAGTTTATCATCAGTGCTTTATAAGAAGCTAGTTAATTTTTGAGTCGAAGGACAAAGCCATCGATAAGAATGCTTTTCGAACTTGTCTCTAGTTTGCATAGGCCCAGGACGGAGACATGAATTTCTCATCAGTTCTATTATTAAGACGCACCATCAACTCACCAACATCTACCGTTTCTAAATATCGTTGAAAAACTTTCAAAGTCGACTTTCTTATTCAAACTGACATGAGATGTCTAGTTCGGATTCGAATATAAATGGACACTCAACTGCATGGTATCAATTGAAAAATAAATGATAGAAATAAATTTAGTTTAAGATGGAATGGGTGTGGGTTGAGGAGGTAAAGGGGTAACTGTGGATGGCGTTACGAGTGAGGGGGTGGGTAGGAGGGGTACCCGGGATACTTCAAATGTGAGTGTGGGTGATGGATACTATGGAAGAGTCTTCAAATGTGGGTGCGGGTGAAGGGTATATATGTATTAATATGTCGCATATATCGGAAAGTTAAACTAAAACTAAATCTATTCCTAGATTTAGTTTTAGTTTAATTTGTTTTCTCCATTTATATTCGAACTCGAATTAGACAGCTACTCCGGGCACAGTAATACGGGACTGAATTTTCATGGCTTACGGCTGTTTGTGCTCCATACTCTCATGACCATACGGTCCGTATTACTGTGCCAGATATTACGGCAAACTTTCGCCCGGAAAATAGTCGTAAAGTAACAGTAAACGGTCGCATACGGACTGTACTGTTCGACCTGGGTCCTTATAAAACACTGATGATAAACTTTGCAAGTTTCTCTACTTCGTAGTAACAGTGCTGATGCGTTGGAGTTTTCCTAAAGGACACCATCTGATCTGTCCGGTTGACATTCCTTGAAAACGTTTTCTTAATCAATAACTAAGCTTACGCCTGTGAGTCCTAGAAGAGCTAACGTTCATGAATCAATTGTGCCAATTGATTGTTATACTTTCCTAATCGATTTTTATTGATTATAATCAAAATTATCAATTGGATTATTCTGCAACAAAATCAAAATTTTAATCGATTGAAATCGAAATTACCAATCAACATCAATCAATTATTATCACCTTGTAATCGGTTGGCTGTGATTCCAATTTCGATTTCAATCGATTATAATTTTGATTTTGTTGCAGAAAAATCCAATTACCAATTTCGATTATGCCCAGAGGATTTCGAAATTATAATCGATTTTAATCATTGAAATTTTCCACTGGATTCTTTCTCCATTCAGTCTTGTACATTCTACATAAAATATGATGCAAACATTATTGTGCTTACGAAAGAATTCTCATCTATTAGATCTGAATATTTTTTAGAAAAAATATCTTGGAATGTCTTTATTCACAATTAATTGAATAAATAAAAACATTCTCATTTGTCTATTTAGTGGATTGAAACATTTTTCAAAGATCGAAGGAGTTCACTTGATCTAGATTAAATTAAATTAATTCTATTTCTGCTAAATTTTTATTCACAATAAGAATACAATGAGAAGAAAAAACATAATAATAAAGTTCTAATTAGTTGTTTTATACAAGCTAAAACTGAAATCAATAAGAATGCTATGATTTATAACCATTTTTTCCATTTAAAAAAAGTGATTGTCAGTATACCACATGCTCCTAAAATAGATAAAATAAAAAAATATCCATAATACCATCGTAATGGTGACATGTGTTGAAAATTCATTGAAAACAATCCACAAAAAAATGTTAATGGAATGAAAATAATCGAAACTAAAGTTAGAAATGTCATTATTCTATTCATTTCAGCTTCGTTAAGTATTACATAAAATGATATTAAACTTGATAATAAATCACAATATGTATCAATACGATCATGTAAGAGAATAATATGATCATTAAGATCTTTGAAATACATAAAAATATATTCATTAAATAACGGCGCCTTTTCTTGAATAGATCCAAGTGGCCAGCGATGCGTGAGAGAATCAGAATTTGGATTAAAAAAATAATTTCCCGATAACGTGATACGTTTTGGTCGTTTCTTTCTTCGATATTGTCGTCGATATTGAACAGTTTGATTAGTTAGAGATATTCTATCTTGTGCTTTTTGTAATTTAATAATAATTTCTCTTAATGGTTGGCATAATATTCTAAAACTTAACATATCGTGTTTAATATGATAAATCAACCTAAGTGTTTCAGAATCGAAATGATGCGATGAAATGTCAGAATTATTGTTTTGTTTTAATTTATTCATTAATACTTTATCAATCATATCAATTTTAATACTTATACGATCAAGTACAAACATATAATTTTCAATAAGAACATCAATTAGACAATAAAATAAGTAATCAATTTTTAATGAACGTATTCTTCCACGATTATTTTTTAAACGGTTTTTAACAATTTGAAATATATCCATGGAATTCGATTTATCTTTCGCTTCTTGAAATGTTATTAAAAAATTGTTTTCTTTTAATATAAATGATATTTGTTCTTGATGAATATGTTCCGTATCTGAGTGAACATAGATCATTTTCATCAATAAATAAATACAGGAACCATTATCGAGCAAATCAAGTTTCATGCGTTCGTTAATTGTATAAATATCTTCTTTAGTCAAGGCATGAAAATTAAAACGATTCGATAATTCATCAAGAATATCTGTTCGATGAATACCTTCGATATTCATCCATGTACAATAATCTTTACTGGAACATGATGTTGTCGTAAGAAATACATTTAATTCTGATAATGAATTAAAATTATGCTCAGTATAATGTGATTCATCATATTGAATTATATTAAAGAAAATTGGACGATTATCTCCATTCGATATTAATTGTAAATCATATTCGTCACTTGCTAATCGATGATTATGAAAACGCATATGCATTCTTTTGTTGATATTTACTTTTGTTTTTCTTGATGATAATATAGTTCACAGTTAAACATGTCAAAGCATTCAACTGTGACCAACGTATATCATTCACTGTTGAATCAACTATCATGGTCCAATCATATGCTTTTATTGTAGCGGAAAAATGAGAATTTTTAAAAATAAGCTTTTACAAATTAACTCAATTATTTTCAAAAGTTAAAAGTTCTTGAACACTAGTTTGATTATATAGATAAATAAGCTGTTGAGTGAAGAATATTTTCGAGTAAATGAAACTCAAATATAATCTAATGCACTGTTGATATTATCATAGAAAATGATAAAATATAAATAAATCACATAGATACATATAACATGAACAATTTCAATATCATATTTTCTGTCATTTATTACTGAAAATGAATTTTGCGAGAGTTCTGATTAAAACACATTTAATGGCATACTTTCTTGCTTCGAATCATTTATATTCATTCATTTCAACAACACTTTGAGACAGAATCAAAAATATTGACAAAAAAATTATGATCATATTTTAATATTCATTGGATAGTAAATATTTTCAATAGAATTTCAACTAAGAGAATTGTCTTATTGAGTGGAATAGACTCATTTCTCCAATGACAAAAAATATATTAGTCAAACGTAAAATACAAAATCCCCTTGCACTTTTCAACAGCATTCGCGTTTTTAAGATGTAATATTTCTAGCTCATGAAAAGATCATTTTTTGAAAAATTTCACGATTATTGATTAACAATAAGTGGTGTTAAAGAAATAATATATAGTAAATCAACATTCGTAAAAATATATAGAAAATTTCTATAGGATCGGCAGGATTAAATCCAAGGTGGAAAAGCCTCATTCGGAGATTCCTTCCCATTCCTAGAAAGTGGATCGTCAGGTGTTTCTCTGGGATTTCAATAAAAAAAACTGAGAATGAACAATAATTTCTCGATCGACTTAACAATATTTCAGTTTTTTTTGCAAAACTTTATTTCTATTGAAAAAGTTCATACGAGTCTTTTCTCAGAACGTTAGTCAAAAACTGTTTTAGTTGCAAACTCTTGATCTGAGTGGTCTCTACTACGAATTTGTCAATATTAGAGATTACAACATTTGATTAATTAAATATATCTATATCAATTTTGTTAAAATTCCAGAGAAATATCTAATGATCAACCGTCGTCAGATGTAAAACAAATTACAAAAGACGACAACTCTAGTGACAAGGAAATCTTCAAGTACTATCCAGGTGTTTTTTCTATGAATATTTTCTTCAGATTAAAACTAAAATCAATTTGAAGCAATATAATAAAAAAAACAATATTAGTTCGATATTTTCTAATGCAATATATCATTGAAAGAAGAAATGATGCATGATTCGTAATTGATTGGTAGTTGTTAATCTTTTGATAGAATTGTCTCACCAAACAAAAAGACAATAAATTGATTTCTCTTTTGCATAATCGTATGTTTGCTTTAGTATTTTCTTACCAGCTGTTAACTTTGATCAAGGTTTTTTCAGTATATTTATTTCCTTTATTAATCGTCTTTCCGCTTTTGTCCTTGATTTTTCTGTGCTGTTTTCCTTTCTTATATGCACATTGTATTTCTCTTGAGAGTTTTCAGTTTCTAATTAAAATATAAGAGAAAACGTTCGAATGAATTATTTGTTTATTTATTTGAATAATGAAAATGTCATCGAGCATAGCATTTTAAAGCTTTTTCTTATATTATTTTTTATTCTACAGACAAAAGCAAAGCAAAAAAAAGTTAACTACAAACACATTTCTTTGCTGTATGACGCGTTGATGCATCACTTTCTTTTGATGATTCAAGATAATGTAATAGTAATAAATCATTTTGAATTCGAAATGCTTTATTTATTGCTATTAAAATTTCTTTTTTTGCTTTATTATCCAAATTTTCTGTATGCCAAACAGAATCAATAAGCAGAGTTTCAACGTAACATAATGTTGCGTTCATATGAATGTAATCAACATTAATTGACCCTTGCCCAGTTTTACTTCCATGTAAACGACCGATTCGTGAAAGATACTGAAGAAAATCATCTGCCCATTCATGTTGTAATAATAAACGTTTTAAATAATCACTTAGCATATCTCGACGATAAGCCATTTGTGCTGAATCTAACGTAAGTACTTCATCTTTTTTTAATCTACCATCAAAGCCATCATTACGTAAAACGAAGAATTCTTTTGTTATATCAAATTGAAATAACTTTCGATAAACAGCATCTACAATTACCGGAACAAGTGGAAGAGCCGTTGTTGCAAATGCATTTAACGCTTTTACATCATCACTTGTAAAATTTATAAATTTAGCTATATACTCAAAGCGATAACGAAGATCTTCATGTAAACGCTTACCATCAATATGTTCTGTCATTCTTCTATAAAACAAAAATGAACTTATGAATAAGGAGATTCTATAAGATTGCTAAGAATGTCAGCAAAGAAAAATGAAGAGAAAAAAAGTCAAAATCAATATGATCTTTTTCCCTTCAACTCTTTGTTTTTCATTCTGTCAATAAACAAGACTACGTGCACATTGCATGTGAATAAATACGGATGAACTATTTTAGTTAGTGTATTGCTTTATCTATTATAAGAAAAGTAGTAATAGGTATTATATAGTATAGTAGAACACAGAAGGGAAGACTTAGACGAAC
Organism: Rotaria socialis; assembly: GCA_905331475.1. NCBI lineage: Eukaryota > Metazoa > Rotifera > Eurotatoria > Philodinida > Philodinidae > Rotaria > Rotaria socialis. The sequence continues at coordinate 133,351 of CAJNYU010004668.1, read as the reverse complement.
ATTGTCTCTATAGCCCTGAGAAGTAAAAAAAAAACCACGTACGATAACATTATCACAGCATGAAAGAAAAGGAAAGGATTTTGTGGAGAAAGAATGTGATGTGATTATAACGAGAACAATTACAGACATTGAACGATCTGATAGTTATTATTTTTATTTTATTTTATTTTATTTTTCTTCTTTTCGGATCTCCACTAGTAAGAAAAATATCTATAGTTGTATCCAAAGAAAAAAAATATTTGACATAATATAAATCAATTCTACGACTAGTCCTAATAGTGAATCTTTAATTGCTGAATTGATCTTATTCTTCTTTAGTGTTACGTAAAACAAAAAAATTTGATCAAAAAGAGATTGTTTACAAGCCGATAGTAGTTGCCGAATACGATTCGATGTTCTTCCTCTTGTTGCAATTGCTTGCTTTTTTTTCAAAACTGGATTCAATAAATAATCTCTTCAGAATAGCAGACAAAGTTTTTTGTTGTATAAAATCTGCGATGACTGAAGGATTGGTACGCAGAATCGTAGATAAAAGTTTTGGAAAGTGCACTTGGATCAGGCTTGCCAAACCTCCTGATTTGACCAGGAGACTCCTGATTTATGGACTTCTCTCCTGATAGAAAATCTCCTGATTTCAGGAGCTGATTTTCAACATTTTCTCCTGATTTCTCCTGATTTTTAGTTTTCTTTCTATTTGGTTTTTAGCGATACTTTGGACCAATAAGAGAACTAAAGGGAGCAAAGAGAACTATTGCAGTATTTAATAGTTATAGAAACGAATGAGAAAATAATGGCTTTTATTTCATTCTTCTTTTAAAAAAAATCATCAATCACATG
>CAJNYU010004668.1:0-132165 GCA_905331475.1 Rotaria socialis | reverse complement strand
ACAGTCAGATTCTTGAAAGATCTTACACATTAATAAGATCTTTCAAGAATCTGACTGTGCGACTTGATATAAGATCTCAGAGACTACGATTTTTTGTATGATTTTCGTATGATCTTGTAAGATCATACAAGATCAGATTCAAATTCTTATCAGATCTTAGTATCTGATTGTTTGTCCTGGGGGGCTATTCCGGCACTTTTCGACATCCGACAACTTCCTGTCGGAATCCGATACCAAGGATTCCGACGACTTCTGACGCATTCCCATCGGATCCGATGGGGTGAGTTCGACCGCCGTGAGTACCTCAATTGTTTTTTAGACTGGAAGGTTTGTTATTTTATTGTTCGTGGCATCATACCATCTATGAATGGTACGAAAGATTTTTCGATTTAACGCTTCCACTTGTTGTTGTTTTGTATGAGATATTATTGGATAAATATTCAGAACAAATTGGTGGTATGGGCGAATATATGCATAATATAGTCGATATGAAATTTCTTCTGATAACATCCAACTGCTAGATAAACATTTGAACACCAAGATTTTTGTTTATTTTCGATTTGATGTAATTGAGATGATAATTGAAGGATAATCTAGCATCTAGTATAATACCAAGATACTTAAATTTGGAGACTTGGTCGATGATATTGCTGTCACAATATATAATAGGAATACTTGGTGAGATCTGTCGGTGAAAAAGAGTGCAGTACGTCTTTTTGAAATTTAATGGTTGATTCCAAGTAATCGAGTAACCCAGCGCAATCACTCCGACCGTCGGAACGGGCATCTTATCAAATCTGAAACGGCTATAAAACGGTATAATAAGGCATTAGTTTTCACCTTATTTCGCGGAAAGCCGTCACACGTTTTACGGACCCTTTTTTTCGCTAGAAAACAACCATTATTTGTAACACTATATTCGTCGTTTCCCGAGTTGACGAAAACGACGCCGTGCTTCAACGTTTTACGCTGTTTAGGCCATTTACGCACCGTTTTCTTGGACATGGGAAGAATGCAGATCTTTTATTACACTGGAGATTTGTTGTGAGAGATATGGGATAAGAAATTTTGATGACCAGGTTGCTGATCCCAGGTCGTTCATTTCTACAATCGGATCTGAAAATGGGTTGCATCGGATCTTACATGAAAACCGAAAAGAACCAACAGATTCCGTCGGATTCCGGGTTTCGGGCTGAGATTCGGATCCGTAGGATCGGAATCCGATACCATCCGATCGTATCCTACGCTGTGATCCGATGCGCCAAAAAAGTCTGCTACCCAGGTCCAAGCAACCGGCCCGGGAAACGGCCGGTTCCCGCGATTTCACGGAAGCAGTATTCCGGACCGGGAAATCTCCGGATTTTTCCTGTAAGTTCCGCCAAGTTCCTGTTGGTCCCCGTCGGAAATCACTGGGAAAATCCAGAGAAATCCGTCCCGGAATACTGCTTCCAGGGTCCGGTGATATCCGGCGTTTTCCTGCATGTTCCTGGCCGGTTCCAATTAAATCCGCTCATTTCCGGAGGCCGGAGACATTGTCCTGGGTATACTCAACTTCTAAAAAGCTCTTCTGCACTAAATAGAATTTTGATATTTTTTTAAATTCTTCCGTTGGATCCGTCAATAGTTTCGAAACCCGGAATCCAACTGGATTTCCTTGGTTAGTAGGATGGTTTAGGACCCGATAGAATCCGTCGTCGGATTAGTCGACCTGGGATGGTAAGAGAACAATAGGTAGATCGCCGGCAAAGAGATGTTTAAAGTGAAGATTTGATACTGCATTCAATATATCATAATGAAAAATAACAAATAGTATCGGGCCCACAAAAGAATCTTGAGGGACACCTTTAAATAGTGGGAAATGATTTGACTGAATACTGCCGATTTTTATAAGGGCTGAACGTCCTAACAAATAATTTCTTAACCCTAATCCACTCACCTGGGGTCCGTATGGACCCCAGCTCAAAATAAAAATTCTGAAAGTGCATCTTGTTCTTTTTACGAGTACGTCTCAAAGGGACAAAAATTCTATAGATTGGTGGTATATGATACTCTGCTTCAGTATAACATGAATTGAAAAGTTAAACCCTCACAATTAAGTTTGAATCTCATCCAACTTAGAATAGTACAATATACGCGTTTATAGAGGTGGGCGGATTAGGGTTAACCATGCAATAATGTGAAGTGGACAATTGAGACGTGTAAGTTTGATTCACAGACCTTTAATCCACAGTTGATTAAAGGCGGATTTGAAATCAACAAATAAGGCAGCTGTAGCAGTATTTAATGCAAGACCTTGTCCATTTTGATCAATAATCGACAAGATTCTGGTAAACATATTGTGTCCTGGTCTGAAACCTGTCTGCTCTTCAGGTAGAATGCCATTATCCATAATCCATTGATGAAAGTGTGTGAGGAACAATTTCTCATATAACTTTGAAAAGCATGGAAGTAAAGATATTGGACGAGTGTCATTTATATGCACTATTGACGTTTTCGTCTTTGACAATAGTATCATCTTAGCCACAAGCCAACGTCGAGGAAAATGTACATTTTGTAGCATAAAATAAAAAGAGAAAGTGATAAATGTAAGATGTGGTGGTGGTGGTGGTGGTGGTAGAAGTCTTATAATTGCATTTGATACATCATCTAATCCTGTGGAATTCTTGTTCCTCAATGATAGAATAGCTTTATTAACATCAATGAATTTAATATCAGTAAAAAGCAATTTCGAATTTTGTAGGTGTTGATTCAATTCTCTATCCACTATTTCAGCTTCAATTTCCACCGCAGATTGTTTATTTTCATGTTCACAGAATTGTTCTAAATAAAACTGCTCAGCTAGCTATATCACACATTTCCCTTGTAGATGTAATAATCACACCATTGTTCAGGGGGATACCTTAATACAGATGAACTATTTTCATAACTATATTTGCTAAAATAGAAAATTGAGAAATACCCCAAAGAAAAATAAAACGCAGAGAAACGTGTTCATTTAAGAAATGGCAAAGCTTTTCATTTGGTAAAGAATTCTTTTATTTTTCATTAAATAATTATGAAGTACCATGAGGTAATATGTTTAGACTTATTCACATATAGTTACTCAACTGTTTTTTCTTTTAAAGAAGCACAATCATATTAATTTCAACTGAACTATAGTCATTCCGATTTTTTAGTTAGTGTTCTCTGAATCATTTACAATCAACATTTGATTTTATATTGATGAAAATAGTTCATGAGAGTCGATTCTAGAGTATTGATCTAGGTTTAGACGCAACCTGTGCTATTACGAAAACTAATAAAAGAATTCCTTTAGGAAATAATAAGTTGAAATATATTAAAATTGAATATATACAATTTTATTAACAGAATACAACGAAAAAGGAAAGGTTCACAGATGTCCTACAATATGTCTACTTTGCATGCATTCAATGGCGCTACTATTGTGCATGACATTCTGCATCTGAGTGTGTAATAAAACGGACAATCAACACAACAGCTGATAAAAATATAACGATTCAAAATAAACTTGCATGTATTACTATTTCTATTGTCATCAGTCATTACAAATATATATAAACTATTATTAGAACTTCAACAATGTTTCGTAGTTCGCATCAGACTAATGTGAAACAACTGCGGAAAGCTCGTTAAAATAAATATTTCTAGTATCTAACTGTTGTCAAAAAGGTGAATTGGCAGATTTGTCTTACATTGTTGCGTGAACCTTTCGTTTTATTATATAAAGCACGTAAAAACTTCTGCGACATCAAAAAACTTTACTTTTAAAACTTTATTTTACATTCAAATGAAACTCTATATAATGACTTGGTTTTGATTTTGCGAAATCATAGAATTTATATCGTTTCTTTAGGACAGTCTATTTACTAGAAAATGTTAGCGATTATTAAAAATTCGTCAAAAAGCGAATGCTAAAGAGAAGAGACTCTGTTTCTACTTTGTTCATTGTAAAGAGCAGAATACATTTCACAAAAAATAATATTTTGAAGTTCTTTAACATTTGAACAATTATGTTATATAACGAAAAACAAAGAAAAATTTATTCAGTGGTTTTTTTTCTTCACATAAAAATAATGAAACTATTTTGAAATTCCGCATTTTTATTTTCTTTCATTTTGCAATATATTTTGTGTTGTGAGGAAGTGTAAAAATTTGCTTTTCGTGAAGTTTATTCTGCTCTTTACAATGAACAAAGTAGAAACAGAGTCTCTTCTCTTTAGCATTCGCTTTTTGACGAATTTTTAATAATCGCTAACATTTTCTAGTAAAACGACTGTCCTAAAGAAACGATATAAATTCTATGATTTCGCAAAATCAAGACCAAGTCATTATATTTTAATTTATTTCTTTTCTTCAATTGTATGATTTTCAATCAAAGATAATTTGTAGATTGAATAGAACAAAGAGTGTCTCAGAACATTTTGTTCCTGAAGATATTTTACTATTGTCATTTCTTTCTATTAAAACATGAAATTTTGCATCTGTATAGCATCATATGAAGTTTTAGGAAGCAATTCTTTCGTGCCTCCGAAGTTTTTACAGAATATCTACTTGATTTGAAGATCCTTTCCATATAAACTTTTATATTATTATATTATTATGTCATTATATTTTATTAGATAGAAATCGTCTCTAATATTTCATCATACTTGATTGTGCTATGTGCAAACAGTGTTAATGATGAAACATGATGGAAAACTAGTCAATACAATATTATTTTATACGGATCAGCTAGTATGAGATGTAACCTACTTGAGTATAGAAATAACGTTGGTTAATATACCTATTATTTATCTAATTTAGCAACTACCTAAACTAAACTTGAGTATTGTGAACATTATTTCCTAGATTTACATTTCGTCAATGTCAACATGATTTGCATGTTACTATGTGGCTTGTTAAACAGCAATAAAGCTAAAACATTAGAAACATGTTTGAACTATAAGATGCTCATAAAAATATTTATTTTCTACATGAAAAAAAAGACTTGCAAAAATAGACTCCATTTAAGATCTTCAGAAGTGTTATTAAGTGAAACAAATGTTGAAACCTGATGATAACTAGGTCAATGATTAACCTATAAAGATACATCATAATTTATAAATAGATAACTATTTGAGGCCGTTGATATGTGCATATAGTTTTCAAGTGTATGGTAGAACTCTTTTCTGACTGTCTGTGTCCAAGTGCACTTTTATTCGTAAGTAAATTTAATATTAATTTCAAGTGTTAATTCAATCAATCGAAGTAAAAGTATCCAACTGTTGCTTTAAATAGATTATAAATGAGGGTAGTACGTTTACGTTAATTTAAAATTAACGCTAACTGAAACCGTTAACCGCTAATATTAACGGTTAACGGTTTTGCTCAAAGCGTTAATCCGGTAATATTAACGGTTAACGCTTGTAGTTAATTAATGCCATTAATTAACTCGCATTAAATTAAATGATCCACCCTTAGTTATAAATATTTTACAGAAAATTCGTAATAAAATAAATAGGTATTTGACAAAAAGATAATAGTCCATAAATTAATACAAGAACCGCTAGAGTAACGATTAATAAAGAATAAAAACAATTAGAATAATGTATGAAAATTGATATAAGATGCAATCTTTGGTAATTATTCAAGTTGTTAGTAACAAATTTCTTTCAATTTTTCATCACTCAAAGTTGCTCAACAAACGTAGTTATATAAAACTAAGTGGTCACTAAATAAACAAATTTTAATGAAATTTTTTATCATAAAATCTTTCCAATGGATGAAACAGCACACATTTCTAATATTCAGATAGGAAATAAGTAAAAGATAATTAAATATTTTGATATCATGTTTATGATTAAATTATAATATAACTATGTGTTTTAATAATAATTGAATTCGAATCAAGATGATATACAATATTCATTTCTATCAAACATACTGGTTGAATGATTTAACGAGAAAAATTATTTAATTTAAAAAAGCAAACATACATATATATTTTACAATTAAAAGTTCTATATTGTTGATATTTGTACTGCCAGTATTCTAATTAAGTGTGATTGTCCTTGAGATGCAAGTTGATATTTAGGTAAAAGAAAAGCATACGGTGATTCAATGCTTGTTTTATAAAGCCACTCGAGCATGAATAAATGTATACCATAGTCAATCAAGGACTGATTTGAATACATACTGGTAGTCAAAAAGCACATGTTGAGTCATTATTTATATTGAGACATAGATTTCGCATGTATTTTTGTCTTTTGCAATAATTACTTATTTTCTTTTTTTTAAATACATATTTGGGATTAAAAACAGAACTGAACTAACTATAAAAAACACGATGTCAAAACAATTTTTAACTATTTATGCTGCAGATTCGACTGGAACTAATAGAAAAGCTCAAATGATAAAAACTTACTCATTTACTACCGATGATGACGAAGGAACATCTATCGTCCAATCTGAACCAGTCTCCAATCATGATAAGTTATTATCGATAAGTTCTCCTTCAATCGATAGTGCGAATGCTGAAGATGATTTATCAGAAGTTAGTACCAAAGCCAAAAGAAGAAAACCACGACGAACACATGAATCTGAGGTAGGAAATTATTATTGAAAATGGTTTTGCTACTTATACATAATTATCTAAAACTTGAATTATTTGTTTTTATTAAATAGAAGAATTTAAAAAACAAAACATAGTTACGATAAAAGATTCTAATTGTTGTTTGATTGTAAGATTTATGAAGAAATTATTTGAATCTTAGCTCACAAAAACATTTATATTTAATAACGAATTCAAACTTTAATAATTGCATTTTAAACGATCAAACGATTTTCAATAATTGTCTAGAAAGTTAACTTAAATGATAAATAGATAAGACAAGTATTATCTTATTTCATCAATAGTTTTAATTCGCATATAGCGACGAAATTTTGTTAACCTCTGATTCTTTTTTTTAAAGGAAAAAATCGAGGATACACATGAGACAAGAAAAATATGCCCATGGTATAAAAAAATTGATTGGTCAAAACCAATATTATCCATGGGTTTATTAATCTTTCTCTATATAACGTGGACCAAAAGAGATGTATGGATTCCAAGAATGTTAACATCAAATGCACGCATTCGTCGTTCTTTCGTTTCAAAAGATACAGTAACATCAGATCAATTAACAAGTTCATCTTCGCAAATATCACCAACAATCTCAACAATTCCATTACAAGATTCCCCACTAGCCTTTGATCATAAAGAAGATAATATCGACGATCACGAAAAGGATAATGATGATGATGATCAAAATAATAGCGAACGAATTAATTTTGAAAACAATGAAGAATCAACAATTTCTTCAGGTAAAGCAAATAATGGTCATCGAGTCAATATTCGTATACGAAGAAACAGAATGAGTTTTAGTAACGAACATAACAAGAAAAAGCATCGTCACTCTCATGATCTACCTGCCGATGATGAATTAGAAAAAACCGATGGTGGAAGACAAGTTAAAGTAATTAAACCAAATGAATCGATTGCATCATTACAAAACCATCCACCAAAAAAAAATCGCCGAGAAATTATTCAAAATGAAAATGTAAAGATTAGGACTGTTGTAAATCATGGTATACGTTTATCTACATACGATGATATTATTGATCAATTAAGAAAAAATCTGAAATCTCGAACTCGAGATCGAGATTTTTTATCAACACTATCGAAAAAAACTGGATTAAACAAGGATAAATTATACCGATTTATTTATAAAAAAGACTATAATCTTTTAACACTTGAAGCATTCATGTCTCTTTTAGATACATTTAATTTAATGCTTTTAGTTATTCCAAATTAGGTTTAGAAGAAATAAATTGTCCCTGGCCAAGATAGAACTCTGAAATTTCTCTTTAGAATCAAGATGTTCTTGTTCACTGCACTACAAGAACAAATATAGTAAAAGAGAACAGTTTTTCGTCGGCATCTGTTCTTAAACAAGAAAAAAATCAATGGAATTCATATTCAAAATATTTTCTTTTTATGATACTAAACCTACATTATGATAAAGGAATAGATTTTATGAAACAAGTAAACTATCCTACTTTGCTAATTATCTCTAAAGGTTATCTTCATTCAACATATTCAACGACTTGAATTGACAGGAAAGTGCAACTTAGTTCCTATATCTGCTGTATCTATTCAAAACTTATACATTCGAATTTTAGTATCAATCATGTATAAGATGACTGTTATCAATGCACTCATAATTTGTAGTTGTTGATCATCCGCTGTTCGATACAATGTTGATTATGCTGTAAAATAGCTGTGAAAAACTCAAGTAATTTAGTAGTAGGATTATGACTGAAGTCAGTCTTCTTTCTAGAGATATCCGACTTGTATCGGTTATAGAGCATAGTTCGAACTATCAAGTCGGTAGCTAGGAAACGTTTTACATTTTAAAGTAATCGAAAACGAGAATGACTCTTTCTTCGTTTTTGCTTCGTGCCTTCTTTAATGGCTTTGTTCATCTTTTTCTATTTATTACATGCTTCTTTCATAGACATGATCAAAACCTCAAACAAATTTCAAATTACAATCATTATTTTCTTGTAACATAAACTCCAGAAAATCAACATGGACGGTTCGATCATTTTGAAATCAAATCAAACACATGAGAAGTTCAATGAAAGAAAACCTCAGTCACTGATGAACTACGATGTGTAACTGTTGTTGCATATACTATAAATTCCTTTGTTTTAAGCGTTAAACGAGTCTCGAATGCATTTTTAAAAGCATAATCAGTGATTTATTGTCACTTCTGAACACAAATACGATTATTTATATAAAACAATTCAATTCTACGTTGTGATTCGAACATTGTGACTTTTTATTATTATTATGAAGTTTCTTTCATAAGAATAATTTCTAATGACAAGACGAAAGCAAACATACTAGCTCGTTGTTTTCTTCAATTGTATTTTATGATACCAAAAGAATTTTATTTTAACAAATTAAAATCTTATTCCCCTTTAAGAATAATATTCACGAACATGAATTTGAATACAGTCTTCCTAGTTTACTTAATTAAAAAGGTTGCATTTTCACTAATATGTCTTAGTTTTTACATTTCCCTCAAATACATTTAGATTTCAAACAATAAATATTTTCTTAAATGCCCATGTAGCTGATATTGGTCCGATATTTGTTTTTATACTTGTATTATTTTCTATCTGTGCTTTAGTTAAAGTTCACTTTCTGCTCAGTTATATAAGAGCTATTTTTTCTTTATCTACAGTAGAAATTTTAGTTAAATTATTTACTTTTACAAGAATATTAATTCCAGCCTGTGTACGTAGTAATAGTTTTTGAACGGCACATTATATAGTATATATATATATATATATAAGAGGATGAATTTATGTCTATCGAACAAAATAATTCATTTAATAATATGCAATTTATAATGACATATCAGAAAAAAATTGAAGAGAATTCGTTTTTCTTAATTCAACTTATTCGTCATATAAATATTTCATGAGATTGATAGAAGAAATAGATCAATGTTTTTGTAGAAAGTTATTCGAAATTCAATACAGAATAATTTCTTTGACATAAAACTTGATGATTGTGATTTATTCAAATACTTTGTTCTCTATTGCATAATGTTTTGTGCATTCTTTAGCTGTCTGACTAAATTTATCTTGATTCGTTCGATAGAAATTCAAAGTTTCTTGGTTGAGACCACGTTCTGGATTAGGATCTGTTAGTAGCGAACATAACCATATCAGAAGATTACGTATTGTTATTATAGGAGACCATTGCGAATGAAGAACATCCAAACGGATTTCTCCTGTTGTACAAATATTTGGATGACAAAGAGTTACGGTAAACTGAATCTGAGGCGGCTGAAATGAAAAATCTAAAGAAAAATCAATAGTCAATCGAAATATTCCACCATCATATGGTGTGTCTTTTGGCCCTTCAATGCAACCAGTTCAATGTGTCATGTCTTTGATTGGATCTTCAGGTTTTGCATAATAAAGAAGGGATGGATTTTTCTTCATGTCATTATACTGTTGAGTAAGACGTCGTGCAAGACTCATTGAAAATAGTCAATTTTACTCTAAAGTAAATAAAACTATTATCATCATCGATATTCACACATTCAAACAGTATATAAAGATAAAAATACTTGCTACTTTTTTTTGAAAACTAGAAGCTCTAAATGAGAAATACAAGTAGAACCATAAATACTTCACGTAAAAATGGTTTATAGACACCATCACAATAAACTATAGACCATATATATCTAGAATGTTTCCGAAACATTAAAACAAAAAACTCGATAATCTCTTTAACATTCACTCTAGAATAACAAGTAATGATCAGTCTGTATATCGAGTGGAAAAGACTCCCATTGAGTTAAGATCATTTATCTTGATTTTTCCATGGCATATTTTTTTGTCCATTCCTTGGCATTTCTTTCATATAAACTTTTATTTGTACGATAAACATTGAGAATTTCATTATCTAAACCATGTTCAGGATTGGGATCAGTCAATAGCGAACATAAACTAAGTAATGCAGTTCGAATTGTTAACGCAGGTGACCTTTTATCATGAAGAATATCTAAGCAAATATCACCTTGTGTACTAATATTTGGATGATAGATAAGAGTTGTAAAACGAATGCGGGGTGGTTTAAAAGGATAATCAATAGTGGCGGCACCAGGGGTGGGCTGGGGTGGGCTAAGCCCACCCAGAAATGTTTTAAAGTTTCTGAAAAAACCGATGATCTTTTATACAAGTGATGCGCCAGCATACAACTGCTAGCTTTGATAAAGATAAAGATTCTTGCTTATTTTCTATTGGATGATTATTGAAAACAGGGTTGCTACCTCATCATGCCAGAAAAGCGGAAAGTTTGATCAGAAAAAGCGGAAACAAAAATGGAAAAAGCGGGTGTGGGTGTTTTCGAAAAATGTTTTTATCTTCCCAAAAATATTCCTTCTCTAATACTGAAATGACGGTATTGGAACTATCAGTTCACGAGTTTACGAAGTGAATATGCCACTAAATGCGGCACTTTTTTGACACAGGACTTTGAAAGTTTATGCGAATAGTGTGGAATCAAAAAAAAATGTAAACTCGGTTTGCACAGCAACAGGAGAAATATATATATTTCACCTTTCATATACACGCCGAAGATGATTCCTTTTTGGCACACAAGGTAAAAGGTTTGCCCGAAAAACATACACTGTCAAAAATAATGCTTGTTTTTCACAAAACCAAGAGAAAAATGTCATTTTTTACATTCAGCGATCGAGTATGACTTCGCTTTCATGTATTATATCAGCAAATAAACAAGAGCTCGCACAAAATTTTCTATTATTCAATAGCATTTCAAGTCACGGAGAACATATTTCATATTGGAAGCCAAAATGAAGCGGAAGGGTTTTAACGGGAAAATATATTGGAAAATCTATTGTGCGAAGCGAAAATTTTACTAGAATTGAAGAAAATTATGAGTTAGAAAATTATTTTCTAAGAAACTTTCATCGAGCAGCATCTTATCTAATGTATTGTACGCAGAATTTTTCAATAAAAAAAGAAAGTTCTTTTAGTGAAAAAGCGGAAGAGGTGGCAACCCTGATCGAAAACTACTCCAAGCCTTCTATACATTCATGCGAATTATTGAGCATTGAATAAGAAACAGCTTTGACTAATCCAAAGATTCGACAAATTTTCCATTCATTTTTTTCGCTTTTCAAAACTAAGGTAGTTTGAGCCTACTCTGATAAAAAATCAGAGGGTCTGAGCCCACCCTAGTCTGAATTCCTGGCGTCGCCGCTAATAATCAACTGGAAAATGTATTTTTAAATGAAAAATTCCATCGTGAAACGGTGATCCTTTAGGTCCACGGATCGAGTCATTCCAATTAAACATATCTATGGGTCGAGCAGCAGGTCGCGCTTGACATAATGGCGGTGGATCATTTTCCATTTCTTTTAATTGTTTTGCTAAACATCGAAGAAGAGACATCTATCTCAGATCTGAAATATTTATAAATATCTCTCATCCATACAATGAATATAATTAATTTTGATTTTCCATGATTTTATTAATTAAACAAAATGTAAATCTGTAACCTAACAAAATTACTTATACTTCTGAATTTCATAAAAGCATACCGTACGTACTTTTAAAGTATTTGTCAAACAATATGAATATATTTCAGCATATGTGAAAAAGAAAAACGCATGTTTTTCTGTTTTGATCATGCCATTTTGTATTTGTCATTCAGTAAAGAAGAACAGCAAAGAAAAGAAAAACGGACTGTTTTTTTCTTAATTTTTGGTTTACACTTACTTCATTAATAGAGAATAACATATTTAAGTCGAGATCTATTTATTTTTCTCTTTTCTTTCCTTTGCTTACAGTAATGACATCAATACAAAATTTAGTATTAAATCCAGTTGATGAATCTGCACGTGGTCCGACACCGTTTTCACATTGGGGTAATTAGTAAATTTTAATAATGTATTTTTTTCAATTATATTTCATCTAGTTATTCCCAAACTTTTATTGGCAAGTGCATATCCCGGTGAAAAGAATCCAAGCTCTCATAAACTCCTAACACGTGAAATTTTTGATGCTGGTGTTCAAGTTATAGTTAATATTATGGAAATTGAAGAGTTAAAAGCATTTACACCTTATCAAGATATTATGCTTCAATATGCTAAAGAAGGTATCTTGATTTATGTAAACTTAAAATAATAAGATCTGGAATTTTGTTTTTCTTATATATATATATATATGAGGTTTTCAAAAAAATAAAACAAATTTTTACATATCTCTACTGATTTAGAAAATCGTGAAATTGAATTTGTTTCATTTCCAATTCGAGACCAATCTGTACATCAAGATAATCAATGTGTGCTCGATTTTTGTCTTGAACTTTGCGATAGAGTTAAACGAGGACAAGTTGTTCTTGTTCATTGTTGGTAATCATCCATATTAATAGAAAATAAAATTGCATGATTAAATGATTTAGGGGTGGTCATGGTCGAACAGGAACAATTATTTCAATTATGATTGGAATTCTATTTAACTTGAATAGTATGATTTCACGCAATAAACATTTCAAAGTCTATATCATAACTTTTCTTCATTTCCACCTTAGGTAAAGAAGCTATATCCATGAATCGTCGTTTGCATGATCAACGCATTCGTACGAATGGAATTCCAAGTCCTGAGGCTCAATGTATGTATATTCTTAAATTTATGTTGACGTATTCTTTTAATTAATTATTGTAGCTCAATTCGATCAAATTCGTATTATTCTCGATGAAATGTATCTTAAGAATAATGGAAAAATTGAGCATGAAACTAAAATGTGATACCCAAACGAGAAAAAAAAATATAATGATTTATTATGGTAATTTTTTCTCAAATTATTTGATAATAAAAACCGAAAAATAAATTCTACTCCATTCTACCAATTGAAATGATCGAAATTCAGTAGTTTAACAAGAAAGTGACATCTGATTTAAGAGAATAATCTTCATTATTCACTTTAATCTAATTATACAATGAAAAAGATTTCTTTCTTAAAGGTTATTTAAAAAGGTTCGATATCTTGTTTTAATCTCATTGACTAAAATCACTTTTGATCAGCAAAATTCATCGTAGATTCAATGACGTACTATCCCTTTCTCATATTCTGTTGATTATAGACATGCATTAACAATGTCTTATAGTGCATGTTTTCTAATGTTATTTTTACTATTTATTTATTTTCAAAAACGATCTTCCTTAAAAAAAGATTGCCTCAATTGAACATAATGAGAAATATGAGCGAGTTAACTGATTTCTTTGAGTCCTAGTTTTATAACTTAAATAAACACGTTATTATACAGCGTGAATTTATCAGCGTTTTGCATTCCTACTATCCATACCATATTCCTTTATCTAAGCTCTTACTGTATTATCATATTTTGTTTTATCTGTTCGATAGAGCTTTAGTGCATCTCTATTAAGTTCATGTTCTGTATTCGGATCTGTCAATAGCGAACATAAAGACTGAGGAGGCCACGTAGAGTTAGCGCTGGAGACCATTGTGAATAATAGAATATCCAAACAGATTTCACCGTTTGCACTGATATTTGGATGAAAAACTGGTGTGATAAAATGAATTGTGGGTGGTATCAATGGAAAGTCTGTAGGAAAGCCAATCGTCAAATGAAATTTGCCTTCAGCATACGGCATGTCTTTTGACTCTTCAATCCAATGAGCCATCGTTTTACTGGGATCTTCGGGTTCTGCATAACATAATAGGGGTGGGTTATTTTGTATACTACGAAAATGAATCGCAAGACGTTTAGTAAAAGCCATGTTGATTATGAAACGATGTTCTGAAACAAAAAACAATACAATCTTCTATGTAGCAAAGAATAAAAAATGTGAAGCAATATAGTTGGAAATTATGCAAGAGGGAATAAAATTTGCTCGGGTTTTTTACCGGGATAACTTATTTGAGTCTTTTACAACAGAGGAGAAAGGGAATAGCAGAAAAATATTCCCTTATCAAGCATTTATATTTTTTCTTACTAAGAATATGCTATCAAAAGCAATGACGTCATTATTGAAACTCGACACCTCTCATGAATATCATACTTAACGCCTAATTTCAAGAAATGATTTTTCCCATCGATTTCAATCCATATTTTTTCATCCATCTTGGATCATTTTACAAAGAATGTTTTTTTGCTAAACAACTAATGTCTATGAAATTATTGTATCAAAAATGAACAAATAGTTACTATTCAGCTTATTCTGCAGCCTAGTTTTTAATAGAAATAAGCATATTTATCCGTCAGCTACTTGTCCATTTGTTAGAAAAGATACACTTGGAAAAGAGATGTATTGAAATCGAAATTAAATCAAAACTCTCACGTCAGTTACGTTTCGTTTTGTTGTTGTTGTTTTTTGTATGAGTTTTGAGAACGTGAAGTATGAATGTGTTTACGAAAGAAAAGCATGAGAAAAGTTCACCAAAATCAATAAGTTCAACGGAAGAATATAGAAAAAGAACTGTCGAAAGAACATATAGAAAGGAAAAATATCGAACTTAAAAATGCTTATGGACACCATATTAATCTATCGTGTCGATCAAAAACTGTATCCAGTAAAGAAAATAGTAGTAAAATTCATATAATAAGTACAAATCAAACACTACTAAGCAAAAGATGATGAACGTTCATGTTTTTATATTATGTTCTTAGCGAAAACCTTAGCTATCCTATTCAATAGCCAGTATTTTAGGGTTTTTTGATAAGGTTGAAAGTAGACCTCGTCGGTTCCATATTTTTAGAACGCAAATTTTCATTCTATTTATTGAAAATTCTTCCAGTGCGACTAGGCCAATACAAAATTTCAAACCCCGAAATCTTACCTGACTGACTCTAATTGAAAGATGACTGTTCATTTTAAGGATTAATTGATGCATCCTATGTTCTTCTACTTGAATAAACAAACGATGTTCGCATGAGACCAATACCAAACTCTATCATCAAGAATAGAGAAATAATTCTTTCAAGACTCTCCCCTAGGTATTGTATCTTATCCAAAATCTAGTAAGATCATTTATACTCCTATTGAAGATTTAAAATAATAAACCAGAAATAGATCAAATCAAAGAATATTGTTATCAACAGGTCGCATGAAGTTGAATGATGTCTCCATGAATAGCATATGAAAGGTTTTTTATCGGCTATGTTAAAATAGAAAACCTTTTATTTTGCAACTTATCCCGTGTAGTCATATTGTGACGGGTGTGTGTAGATGTGACTGCTATATACATATATTCTACGTGCCACAATCCAACCAACAAGACTTTTTCTGTACATCATAGCATCCTAAGTCTTACTAATCTAGTCGGATCGATCAATAGGGCACGTTGCGGCATTTTTCAATTTATTTTATTCTAGAAAAGTCAGATACATTCCTGTATTAATCATTTCTACCTCTGCATAGCTGCAAAATTCAACTCATATTCTTCAGCTTCTGACAAATACCATATTAGATATACAGATGTTAATAGTTTGATATTGGTAATTATATGAAGAATAACAGTTTGTGAGTGTGTAATGAGTGCGATATATCAATCTTAATGTTGGATGTGTATGCGTGTCATTCATACATTTACACCTACACTCTTCATTAAAGCTAATTGAATCTAAGATTTCCTCAGTACAACTCAACTGTGTTGTATCCATATACTTATTCAGAATCGGATCTGATTGGATATGACTCCAGAGTAGTCCTAGGTGCTACAAACAATATTCATATCAATACTCACATCTCACATCATTACATACATCTAAATAATCTAAACTGTTGTATGCTAACATAACCGAATTCATTTTAAATGTACCTACCATTCCATATTTCCTTGGATAGTATTAATCTTCGACATTTTCTTTTCACTCTGTTGGTTTTGGTTTTGGCATTTATTATATCATTCAAAAAGCTTATTGATATCCAGTGTCAGTGAACATATCTGGTTTGTATTCATATTGTTTACGATGACATAATTGTCCGTCACAATGCGCATATTTTTTTCTAGAAATAAGATCTTTTACTTATAGGAAACAAACTTTCGTTGATATTTTTTATTCGAGGTCGATACGAGACAATAATTATCGATTTGTTTTCTGAGTCTGTTGTACTCATTTGTGATGTAATAAATAAAGTTCGCAGTAACTATATGAGTAAATGAATCGAAACGAGAAATATCTGCACCAAGAATTCTGAAGTAAAATGAAATCGATTGAAATTCAATTAAGATGATATATGCCATTTACGTATGTTACAGAACTGATTACATATCAATCACGACGAACAGAATACGAAAGGTTCTCAATCGAAATTATCAAATTTTGTTCAAAATTAAAAGTAATTTATTTGTAGAAGAACAAGACGTTAATATTGTAACTCAGATTATTCTCAACAATATTAAACCATTAATATTTTATCAATCGTCCAGCTTGAACGAAAAATCATCATTTTAGATAATTTGTGTTCTACATAACTCGTAATTTGGAAAATATAAAGGTATGAAATATGATGTAATCAATGTTTGAACTTTTTCTATCACGTATTTAACTTTGAAGAAGGAAAGAAATTACACTAGATTGTTGTAAAATAATCTAGCAAATGATATTGATATTTGCATCCGCTTGTGAACGTGTACTAGCAATCCATGTCGGAAAGTGTACAGCATACTACTCATTGTTAACGCTGTGTTTAGTACGTAGATTGATTCGTTGTCTTCAGTTGAACTTTCTCATATATGTGGGCATTACTAATATGTGTACGACAATGAAAGTAATAGTATATGAAATAATCAAAATGATTTTACAGTTTTCTATACTGATTTCCTGTCAACAGGCATTAATTCATTGTCAATTAAATCTCTACAATACTGATCGAACAATGGATGATACTTCTTTGCAATACGATTGTCTATTCTATCGAGTACGGTATGAAAAACTAACATTTCAAGAGCTATCAAATATAATTGATAACACGATTCCATATTGTTTTCGTCCTGACAATAAAACAGGAATGTTCATCTCAGATTTAAAAAGTTTCAGTGATCACATTTTTACTTTTGATGAATTACGTCGTCATAATATTACGACACAACAACTACTTTCGTGGTCTGCTCCAATAGATCTTGTTGAACAGTATCAATTCTATTTAGATGAATCGAATTCTTCTCTATCTTTATTATCGAATGAACTATTCTATAATTGTACAAAACCATGGTTTGGTCTTCGATGTCAATATTCATTTGAATTTAGTGAAGAACTATCCATTTCTAATATAGTTGAAGCTGAATTTTTTAGAAAAGCATCTTATTCCGAATCATCTGAAATTTTAATCACATTACCTTGTTATGTTCATCTTAAATGTGATCGTGGTGGACCTCTATGTCTCGATTGGCGTGAAGTATGCGATGGACGTGTTGATTGTCTTGACGGTGGTCTCGATGAAGCATTCTGTTTCGACATGGAAATTAATGAATGCAGTGAAACTGAATATCGGTGTCATAATGGATTATGCATACCAGAAGAGTTTTGGAACGATGGTATAGGTGATGCTGATTGTCTTGATCGATCCGACGAGATAGCCGATGTCGCATATCCAAGATCTTGTTTTCAAGATCCAACATTTCGTTGTGAAGAACATGCTTGTCGAACGAATTGGCATCAATTTCCATGTGGTGATGGACAATGTGTTCAAAAATTCGATAAATGTCATAATGGACGTCATGCTCTACTAATTAAATCGATGACTTTGCAAGGTGACTTGCCAAACAATTGTTGGATTATGATGATTTGTCTTACCATGTTGAATAATGAAGTCAATGGAATATCATGTGAGTCATGGCTAATGAACGATTCAGTTATTAAATTTCTTCAAACGTGTGAAATCATTTTTCAATTTCCAATAATACCTGTTCATTTTGGTCATCTTCGTTTTTTATATGAACGACCTGATCTAAAATTCAATCAAAGTTCATTCCTAATGCCCGATTATATTTGTTATGATCAACTGCATTGTGATTGTATAATACCAACATTTTTTCACAGAAATCTTACATGTCTACATAGTTATCGATTACAATTGCAAGCAAGTATATCTGGACATCCTTGGATTGATATGATTTTAGAAATTAATTCTTATTTTTCATCTTGTTTAATCTTGCACACATTTTCTGATAAGAAAGCTATCTATCACAATTATTCATTACTTCATCACTGTCAAAATTCTGCTAAATACATTTCGAAGCATCGTATTGCTGATGAAAACAAAGATTGTTGTATGGGTGACGATGAAGACAATCGACTCAGTTGCTTAATCAATGATAAATATAGAGTTAAATGTCCTAATCAAAGTATTTGTTTATCACCATTACATTCGATTCACGATTGTCCAGAATCTCAAAATCAATATCATAACAATGTTCCTTTTCATATATTTTGTGACGGCTTTGAAGAACATTTCTTTGAAGATTTTAATGGTCAAAGTTATACAGATGAATCTGAATGTAACTATTGGCCATGTAATAATATTTATTCAAGATGTGATGGTTTCTGGGCATGTCCAAATGGAGATGATGAAGACAATTGTCATCCTAAAGTATGTCCTTCTGAAATGCATCCATGTATATCACCAACTAACTATTCGTTGACTTGTCTATCTGCCAAGCAAGTCGGTGATGGTATTGATGATTGTCTTGGAGCATCTGATGAGATTCACTTTTGTCGACAATTGTATCCTTTAAAGAAAGATTATGAACGTTTTCGTTGTATAAATAGCGATCTATGTTTACCGGCATCAGAACTTTGCAATAATATACAATCATGTCCACTTGGTGATGATGAAAAATTTTGTAAAAATCATCGATTTATCTGTGAAGAAGATTCATCTAGTAATCAAAGTTTAATTGAAGATATTCTTTGTCAAGTAAGTGAATATAAGAGAAGAAGAATCATACATTTCTCTATTCGTACTGCACTTGTCTATCCTCCGTCATTATCTGCAATTAAAGATTCGACTTTTATGCCAACAGAACAATTTAATAATAATAATAATAATAATAACAATAATAACAATAATTTTAAAACGATCGAATCACGAACGAGGAATTATTCATTGTCACGGGATTGCCATCGAGGACTTACCACTCGTATTTGGTTTGCCAACGATCTATTTACATATGGATGTATGTGTCCACCGAGTTATTACGGTAATTTCTGTCAATATCAAAATGAAAGAGTGAGTCTTACATTAGGATTGATTAGAGCTGAAAAACATGATGTTTATGCTATTGTTGTTATGTTAATCGATGACAATGATGAACGTCAAAAAGTTGATTCATATGATCAGTTTGATTATGCACCAAGTCGAAGTTGTGGAATTAAATTAAATCGTTATCTTCTATATTCGACAAGACCAAAAACTATCTCGAAGAATTACAGTATACATATTCATACATTTGAAAAGCATACTATGACTTATCGTGGAAGTTGGCATTTATCTGTACCTTTCCTATTTTTGCCTGTTAATAGATTAGTTACACTGCTTATCATTCCCTCTTATCCCATTTCGATTCTATCCGACTGTTCAATCACATGCGAACACGGTGAATGTATGAAATATTTAAATAAAGATATATACTTTTGTCGATGTTTTTCTGGTTGGTCAGGCGTTCGATGTAATATATCGATGAATTGTAAAAGTTGTTCTGTTGGTTCAATCTGTGTTGGTATAGTCAAAAATCGACCAATATGTGTTTGTCCTATGACTAAATTTGGACCACGATGTCTTCTTACCTCGTTATGCACAATAAATGCTTGTGAAAATAATGGTAAATGTATTCCAACTGATCTAAGTGTATCTGGCAATGATTATTCTTGTATTTGTCCTGATCAATATTTCGGATCTAAATGTCAATATATTAAAGTTAAACTCGATTTATCTTTTGAGGATCTAGATATTCCATCTTATGTAACAGCTTTTTTCTTTACTATTACAGAACAATCAGAACCTACGTTTTCTATTATGCTTCAAAAGTTAACTCTTTTCCAACGTATTATAACATTTCGTATTTCAGTTGCATATCACATGGCGGTAATTAAATCTAATGATAAATTCTATCTTGCCGTAGTTCAACAATCTCCAAAGTCTGATATTTTTACGTCAATTAATCCTAGACGAGAATGTTTTTCCATAGAACATATATTTAATTCTACTATTATGAAAATGCCTCGATTTCATCGAATTAAATTTTATCATATTTCGTGTCAAACTAATTTTGATTTGAATTGTTTTATCGACGAAACGTATTTATGTTTATGTACCCATGATCATCATGCAAATTGTGTTAAATTTGATCGTCATAAAAATCTTGAATGTCCATCAACAAACTATTGTACAAATGGTGCACAATGTCTTCAAGATCATCCTAATTGTCCATCGACAGTTATTTGTGTTTGCAACGAATGTTTCTTTGGTAGTCAATGTCAATTTTATTCGAAAGGTTTCGGTTTAACATTAGATGAAATTTTAGGTTATGAAATAAAACGTAATATATTTCTATTTGATCAACCGTTCTCAGTAAAGTTAAGTGCTTTAATTACAATGATTATGTTTACAATAGGTATTATAAATGGTATTTTTTCAATTATAACATTTAAAAATAAAACATCTCAAGCAGTTGGCTGTGGAATGTACCTTCTTGCTTCATCGATAACTTCATTGATGATTGTAATTTTGTTTACATTAAAATTTTGGTTTCTTATTTTTTCTTATATTGATTTTTTTGCACAACGATTAATTCTTTATTCAAATTGTATGTTAATTGAACCTTTATTAAAAATTCTTTTATACATAGACAATTGGTTAAATGGTTGTGTTGCTGCTGAAAGAGCTTTTGCCGTTTTTAAAGGAGTTTATTTTGATAAGAAAACTAGTAGAAAACTAGCTAAATGGGTAATTATTTTTATGATAATTATTAATGTTATACTTCTTATTCCTCAACTATCATATCTTCATTTATTCGATGATGAAAAAGAAGAACGTACGTGGTGTGTAATTCTTTATTCATCGTCTCTACATATTTATAATTCATTTATAATATTTTTTCATTTTTTTACACCATTTTTTATTAATCTATTCTCAGCTATTTTCATCATAATAGCAACTGGTCGTCAAAGAGGAATTACACAAACTGAAAATCTTTATATGAAACAATTTAAAAATAAATTAAAACAACATAAACATCTTCTTATTAGTCCTGTAATACTTATTTTATTATCATTACCTCGTTTAATAATATCATTTACATTGGATTGTAAAAAATCATCGAAACATTTTTGGTTATATCTGATTGGTTATTTTGTTTCATTTATGCCCTCAATTCTTATATTCGTTGTGTTTGTTTTACCATCAACCATTTTTAAAAAAAGTTTTAAAGAAGCAATACTTCATGGTCGGCGGCGTATTCCTCTATTAAAAATGAACTTTTATTCAAAATAACATCATTAGTCTCATGGTATTTTAACGCAAAGATAATTAAAAAATTAAAAATATCATATTGATAATTGTATATTTACTATATATTTGCTATTTTATTGCTTCATTCTAGTACTGTTTATGTGTTTTATATGTTTATAGCATTTTCTTTTAGAATATTGATGAATATAATTGTGTAGACGTATTCGTTTCAAGACTAATTCATAGAAAAGTCGCTGTCTTGTAGTATATTAACAAAAATAGTTCTGTCTTAAAATTAATTCAGTTATGATTTCAAACAGTTTTCATTCTCCTTTTTTTACCTTTGTTTAATACAAATATTTTTTGTATTAACTTAAACATAAAGTAAACTTGATATAAATAATACAATACGAATTCAAAAATTGAAATAATCAGATGAACAAACTGTATAAAGATTGGAGCGGTCCTATGGTCTAGCGGTTAGGACATTGGACTCTGAATCCAGGAGCCCCAGTTCAAATCTGGGTAGGACCTTTTTTCTTCCATTCTTCCTTTCTGTCGTTCTTTCTTTCTTTCTTTCTTTCTTTCTTCCACCAATACTGACGTAGGTAGAAGGAAGAAAACGTTCTGTTGCTTTTCTTGCTTCTCGTTCTTTTTTTTTATACATTTATTCTTTATAATTTCTAATAGAGATTTTCTTATATGAAAAATACATCCATTCGATATATGAGTAAAAGATTTTTATACTCATGAGCCTTAGTCATTTATTTAAGAAGACAGGAAATTTTTAAAAAATTTCACACCTATTTCTCTTCGTCTTCTGTCAACGAAGAAATATTTTGACAATGATCGATCTATTCACATCGATCTACAATAAAAAATAGATTTGATTCAATCCAACCTGTAAAAGTATTTTTTATATAGTTTACAAACAAATATGGATATCATTTGAGAATAAAATAGTTAAATAGTATATTCACATTAGAACGATGACAAAATTCCTTAGGTTTTGCTTGTCAAGATTTTGTTTGGTAATCAGAGATAAATTTAATCTTGATTATAAAGTTAAATTGTTCGGATTTTGTGTGTTCGACGTTTAAATTTTGGCGTATAATATTTAAAAAGATCAGAAAAACAATATGGCAACAGTATATGTCAATAAATTTGAGATAATTCATATATAAATATATACCAACACAATTAAGCCAATGAAAGAAATCTTAAAATAATTGTCAATAGGATTGTAAGTTTTTAAACATGAAGAATCATGACTCTTGAGAAAGCAGAAATACTTTAAATGAATCACATTAAGAATATGGAAGTAGATATTTTGTAGGATATAAAAGTTGAATATCAGCTATAGTTTATCAGTTGATCAAAACATTCGTTCTTCTTAGGTTTAACATTTTATCGCATAAAAAATTGAGACAAAAACATATCTATGTGTTCGCTTTTAAAACTGCTATAGTGTTTTTGCATGTAATAGGTATTATGCTTAGACTTGCATTTTATTCTAATACTCAATTTTTGTTTCAAGAAAAAACGATCTTTGTTAACGAAAGATTCTACTCAAATTTATGTTCTTCAAGTAGTTTTACTTTCATAATATAATAAATAAATCTCTCATCAACACAG
Organism: Rotaria socialis; assembly: GCA_905331475.1. Lineage (NCBI taxonomy): Eukaryota > Metazoa > Rotifera > Eurotatoria > Philodinida > Philodinidae > Rotaria > Rotaria socialis. The sequence continues at coordinate 108,468 of CAJNYU010004668.1, read as the reverse complement.
TTCTATAATATCTATCATTCGTTATATTTATAAAACAAACATTTTCGAATTCTATTTTTTCATAAAAATCATGTGGTGTATTCATCCAACAGAAAATAAGATAGGCACAAGAAAATAGATAAGTGAAGAGAGTTCTATATTATTACACATCGACCAGTGAGAAATACGCATATTTCTGTTTTCTTATCTCTTAGGTTTCTTTTAAAAACTTTTCTCAGTCTTATGACTTGATATGAGCAATGAAACGATAGTATTCTATCAAATTCGCCTATCAGATATTTCTTATCAATGTCATAAGACTAATGGGCAAAATAGAGATAAAATCTACCCCTAAAGGAGAATAGCGCATTAAATATATGACATTTTTCAGTTCAAACATAATTTATGTCAATAATGAATACAAGTGAATACAACAAAAAGGTATTTCTAGGATAATTCTTTAAGAAAGAAAAAACTTAGAAGAGAATCAAAGGAAGATAGTCAAGTTATTTTATTACTATTGAAGTAAAGTAAAGATGAAAGGCTTAAATCGAATATTGAAATCGATGTGATGAAATATGATTAATCAAATTGTTAGATTATATTTGTTAAATTCAAAACTATTCTTATTAAAATAATTGGTAGTTTCTTTTGGCAAACGAATAAATGTTACAGAACATATTTCTTCTTAATAGGATATTTCCAAAGTATTTGCTTTTCTGCGAGTTCAACTTCAAACAAAAGAAAAAGAATTACTTGATTTGCAACTAGCTGATCCATGTTTATTATCGCCTGACTCTGATCAGGTTAGTATGTTGGCAAATGCAATTAATTCTCTTCAGTTGTCCACTCAGGAAGGATCGTTTGTTTTTGCATCGGCTTCTGCTTCTGATGATACTTCATATTGTACAAATACAAAAAGTTGCTCCACTGATTTCAATGCTATAAAGTCTCTACCACCTTCAGTTTGGCTGTCGGAAACGAATCGAGTAGAACAGAAAAATCAACAACAATCATTTATATTCGCTCATCTTCTATCATTACCTATTGATGCGTATCTAGCATCAACGTCACCATTATTAGGAACAACAGTTAAAACACAATACCGATCATTATGTCGTATTCCTATGGTTAACCATTTGCTCTTTATGCCTATTGACGCATTCAAAGTATCTTCTAAGAATTCTATGCCGAATAAAATCAAAATGAATAACAATGCGTACGTATATTTTATTATTTTCTCTAATAAATTAAGTTTTTAGTCGGCTCTGAGTAATCAAAAACAATAGATTGACTAATAGATCTAATTGAAAACTTAATGTACTTTCAATTAATATTCATGCTTAGTATATAATTCAATAGATGAACGAATGATCAAAGCCTACTTTTAAAAATTAGCATGTACCTACAATTTGATTCTTCTTTCAGAGAAAACAATGATTCATCTTCAAGAGAAAAATCAAAGAGTATTTTGAACGATGAAATGATGCTATCCAAAGAATATTGGCTTAAAAAAAAGCAAAACTTATCATCGACAGGCTAAAACATCTTATTAACTTTGAAACAATGAAAGTGTCTTGAACTTCGAAAACTAATCCTTCATAAATCAAATCAATTTAAATAACAAACAAAATATGTGTAAATATTAATATTTGATGATTCCTCTCTCTTCGTAAATATATTCATTTTATCTTCTAGTTAAAAAAAATGATTAGTAATTTAATATATTATTTGTATTTATACCTTTTTTTTCGTTTTATTTTGAAGAATTAAACAACCAAAGATTAATTGAATTCAAACATTATTATTTTTTCATTTAGCAAAGAAGTCATCGTACATTTGCCACAAATTCATCAGATAGAATAGAAGTCCATGAAACATATTTCATTGAACGATAATACGTAAATTGTTGAATTCATATATGTGTATATAAAGCTTTTTTTTTATTAACTAAATATTCATTCGTTCTCAGACTGTGGGTGTTGATAAAGACGAAGAACATGATGAGAATGATAACGACACCAGTCATCAACTATGTTCTCTCATTCTTTTTCTGCAGTGTATAGTTGCTCATACCTTGATTGATTTCGTCTCTATATTTCTTTTTCTGTTTATTCATATATACTTATATATTTTTCTCACTGCAACTAAATGTTTCCCTATTCATTACAACAATTCATTCTTTAACTGCTGATTTTTGTTCATCACACAATAAATCTTATGACTTACATTCGATTAAATCATATCTACATTTGAACTACAGATAGAGCATAAACATTAAATAGGTATGTGTTCGAAATAAAAAGTTCGAAATGGACATATGAGAGCTCTCCAGGAAGATTCTAGTTTTCTACAAGCCTGTATCGTAATCCTAATAAATTATTACCTATAAAAACAATTTATTCGATTGGACGAAAGATATTTGGAGTGTCCCGTTCTTTTTCTTGGACGACGAAACTATGCAACGGTTGGCATCTAAAATTGAAGACTTAGTTTTTAGAAACCTCTTGACAGCGATTGAAAAATAAAACTATGAAAACGATCGTATTCATCTGTGGAGAGAATATTTCCAAAAATTTACGGTTAAATTCCAGTTCGATTGGACCAAGTTAGAGCGAGAATCATATATAACCAAGATTGAGAAAATTGAGCTTAAATATTACGTTAAATACGAAGAGAACATTTCAGTATGATTACTATAAAGAAATAACACCAACTATAATGTAGTAACTCTGTAAGAAAAAGAGCCTTTTAAAGTCAAATAATGTTTCTAGTTGTCAATGATAATTGAAAGCATTATAATCGGGATTGATTGACCATTAATTAGCTAAAATTGGACAAATCTTCGTTTTCTCATAGTAAACGTATTCCTCAAATGAAGCTGATGTTTTCATCTTGTTGTAAAATGATATGGGATCACACAACATATATTAAACTCGATATAACGCGTTCTATAGTATATTAGAATATAATCAATCCATATTATTATCACTAGCCGATGAGTCGTAACATAATCTTCCACAAAACAAAAACAACTGTATCTAATAATATTATTTTTCTACTTTAGAGCGTGCTGAAAATATTTACAAATTAATATTATTTATATTTTGTACTATTATCAGTTGTAGACGTTTCAATCAACTCAAATAAATTTCTACCGACTCGAATACCAGTCAAAATCAATCCTGATATTTGACTTGATTTGGATTTCTATACTTTCAACAAAGATACAATTGGATTGATTAGTTTTCATGTCGACAACAGACAATCTTTGTGCAAGATATGGAAATAAAAATTAAGTTAAATCTAAATCTAATATTAAACTTGGATTGATTGCATCCTCTAGTCTCGAATATCAACTTCACCGGTTGTCAAATAGTGTCTATTGAATAATTTTTTGTGACTGATGATATTTTCAATGAAATATATGATTAGAAGATTATTTCTTTCAATAAATCAATATCTAAGACATTACTAGAAGATATTATACAGAATAGTTAATTCATTAAATCAAATTGAAGAAAACGCTTAACATATTTTATCTCATATTTTCTATTGATATAATTTGACTTATTAATAAATACTTGTTTTAAATTGATGTTGAGTATAAATTGACTTATAAAACTACCATGGAAGAGACGACTCAAAGCAATTAGAATCATTTTATTTTTAGAAAGAAACAATGATATGACAACGAACGCAATTTCTATTGCCATCTGTGAATATGCTAATGAAGAAAAATAATAGTAATTTGCAAATGTAGATCGAAATTTCTGTAGTTAAAATCTAATTTTCTAATCACTAGATAATAGATTGATTAAGTTTCTTTGCTTTGAGATATAATTAAAAACAAAAGTTCAAAACAATGAAGATTTCTCTTTCAACAGACGTGTTATACAAGATGATATTGTCTAGTACGATTTATTTCTAATTGCTGGATTAACATTTGTTTATAATCTTTATACTGTTGTCGAATAGCATATTCATAAAATTGTCTATCACCATCAAGTAATGAATAAAGTGTTGTTAATTGTTCGCTATTGAATAATGGTAAATATTGAAGAAATGAATTTAAATCTATTGTAAGTAAACAAATGTCTTGATATTGAGAATTTTCTTTTGAACAAACAAGACAAGGTATTGAACCAGGTACATTAATAAGAATTTGTTTCGTTGATTTTCTTTGTCCATATAGCCAATATGAAAAATAATCATCAACAGTTTTTGGAAATACAGATTGTTTAATGCCCATCATAATACCAGCAGTTATATGAGAACGAACAAGACGATAGTCAGCTGCTTGCATTTCTTCTTATGTTGAAACAATAAGTTTTGCATTTCTTTTATATACTATGTAATGATATCTTTAATCGATTTAATCATTTGACATTAATATGTGATGAACGTCAAAGAATCAATAGATTATTTCTCATCATTCATTCTCGTTGAATGAATGAAAAAGGAGAAGAAACAGAAACAAGGACAACATGCTGCTGGGAGATTCTTTGATTGTTTTATATTTTTTCTAAGTAATACGATTGTTGACTAGTTTAAATTTTAATTAATTAATTCATTTTATGTCTTCTGAATAAACTTCTATCATCTTCGTTATTTAGTAAGTTTTTGTTTTGTTTTGCAAATATAAAAAAGCTTATTTTTGTAATCAGTCCTTTTTTTCATAGAGCCATTCAAGTGAATTTGACAAGAGTTTGATGTAACGATTAGTGATACTTCACAGCCATATTTTCATATTTTTTGTTTCTAGCCAGCTTTTGATGTGATATCAAGTAAATTTTCTTTTATCATAAATAGAAACAGTAGTTTGTTCTAAGAAAATATGTTCATATCATAAAGATTATAATTAACGAATAAGATCAAAACACAAAAACAGACGTTCCGATTTATTATAAGAAGATCTACTTTCATCAAAACAAGGTTCATAGAATCAAGTTCGAATTCAAAACAGAGAATACATGTCAACAGATGTTTTGATGTATAGTTGTAATTATTGATGACTGTGACATGTACAAATAATTGGACAAGCGGATATGAGAAAACATCATTTCATGGCAAAGATTGTTTAAATAATTTTCAACACTCAAAAACTTTATGACATTTCTGTAACGTTAACAAAACAAAAATCGCAATATTCGATTCATTGTTTGTCATTGATTCTTCCTTTCATGTATTTTTGCGAGTATTCTGGTATATTTTCTTTGGTGTCCTAGCTCTTAGCAAAAGAACGTCAAGTATAGAAAGGGCAAGAAAAAAAGGTCTCTCTATAGACGATTAATAGTCTTGTTGTTTGTTATTTAGTAAGAGAATGCTACTGATGTTTGCTTCATGTTATTATCGGTTGGCAAGAATACAATAACGACGTATGTATCAGAATTCGCTCATTTTTCATTCTCATCTTGTGTTTTTTGCAATTATCATCAGTGAATGTTCTATGACATAAATTGAGTAGCAGAGGGAAAAAAGTAAGTTTTATCTTTTATATTTATCACGCATCTATGTGAAAATACAATTAGAATATCCATTGATATTTGTGTTAATTAATTTGATTGAATGAATTATCGGTTTTATTCTTGTTCTTCTTTTTTTTCTTTCTTTCTTTCTTTCTTTCTTTCGTTCTTGGCCTCATCCTTATTGTAAAACGAATAAGAGGGAACCATTGAAGGACGACTTTCTTCTGTTTTGCACCGCTGTATATATATATATATATATAACTTAGATATGCAACAACATAATGATGTCTCACGATTGAATGAACAATATATGTAGATATTTATTTTCTGATAATTATTGTTGTAGAATAATCGCGTTATCTCCATATTTGATGATGATGCAATAACTTCATAGATATATATATACAGTACTGTTCATAAATATAGAATCACTCTGAGGTCAGTTTTCTTTTCAATTTTTTTTCTTCCCCATATCACTTTTCTGCTCAAACCTACTCTTTACAATAGTTTTTGATATGCTCTTTCAGAATCTATCGCGATAGATTCTGAAAGAACATACCGAAAACTATTTTATAGAATAGGTTTGAGCAGAAAAGTGATATGGGGAAGAAAAAAATTGAAAAGAAAACTGAATTCCACAGTGATTCTATATTTATGAACAGCACTGCATATATACAGAGCCCGCGGAAGTCAATGTAGCAGACAGTTAGATCCATTGGAGAAAACAATAAAACATCTGCTTGAAGGACGACTATCAAATGCTAATTTAGGTAAGGTAAAATAAATTAAATGATTTTTTGAATAGAGTTATTATTATTGATGAGATAGATGATAAAATGAATTACTCTGAGCTCGTTTTTCGTTGCTATATGTCATGATTTTTTATTTGTATAAAAAAAATCATTTCAGGATTTGTAGACAATTAACTGGCGTATTTCTTTTGTATAAATTATTCATAGCTGATATATTTCTATAAATAAACGATATGATTTGGTGTGAAAAATGTCAAGAAAAAAAAAGAACCGATCTTTCCCGAAACTATTTTTCTTCAATGATTACTATGCTCTCTTCTAAGTGGAAACACACATAAAACAGAGTTCTAGTCAGAAGTATGATCAGTTTTTGCATAAAACTTCGCTGAACGGTTATATCAGTGCGATGTTATTTCTTCTTGGACATAGGAACAGTGTTGATAGTTGTGCACAATATTATATTGTTATTGATACCTTGAATGAAGGCTTAGTAATATTTATTGATATTGAAACAAAATACTCAAATAGTTATTCTTTTTAAAATAGGAAAAGGATATTATCATTGAAATAATCGTCCATTATTTGAACATAACGAATTGAATACTAGTCTTGATAGAATCTGTCTAAGCGAAAGACCAATGTGTGTAAAGTTTGGAAGTCAGACTTTACTATTTTCTTTTTGTGACTGAATCTGTGTTATATGAGTGTACAAACATGGCAAGAAAAAAGTCGTAGTAATATGAATAAATAAATTTTTAGATATTGTTTTCAAATACAGAATCAAATTTTTTTTCCTTGACAGAAGTGACAGACAAACTTGTGGCGATGCATTGAAGGTTAATATGACTCGAAAAGTTTTCTTCTCGTTTATTCGACAAGCGAGATCAATTTACGAATTTCTTTTAACATAAAAAATATGCTAAAACAAAAAAAAACAGCAATACGACTCGAATTGATAAATAATTGTTTTATTGAACGTTAACCAGAAAAGTATGCAATGAACAAGCATTGTTGTTTCATTTTATTTTTGTTAGTCGAAGATAATTTTATATCGTACTAAAGACTCATAAACTCACACTTAAATTATAATGTTTCGTAAATTGTATATCTAAAAAATGAGTACACTTCCCAAAATTTTTCTTATGGATTCTTCAACTCATTTTTCTATTGAAGTTGACAAGTTTATGAAAGAGTAGATGTAAGTGGTGTTAGAAAGAGAAGTTAAATCGTTTCGATTTTCAGTCAAGAATAAATTTACTTATGTTATTGTAAAAGAAAAAAAATCGTATATTCGTACCTTAATTTACAAAGAAATTTCTGTCAATAATTTTCTTATTATTAAAATATTATAAATAAATAAATAAATAATTTTAATATTAGTTTTTATCTTTAGAATGAACATATTTCTGTTGTGTTCGAATATATTAATTTTATTTCCACTATTCATACATTTTTCATTTGTCTACTCGTCAACATCATGTTCCATATTTCTTTCACTCAATTGTTCGTGTTTTGAATCAAATTTTGATTTAAATTCAACACTATTAATTAAAACTTATTCACATTTATACTGTCAAGGAAATTTTTTAACTGAAAAAACTTTTCAAGCTCCATTTGGCTCTGATTTTAATCATCAAAACCATTTTCGTACCATTTCAATTGAATTTTTTACTGAAAATCAAATAGAAATTCAATCGAATCAATTTGATTCTTTAGATTTATTGTTTTCTAAAACGGATAATAAGTATCAAATAAATATTTTTCTTCGGTTTAATGGATTTAGTCATATTATATTTCACAAGTATTCATTAACTTCAACAATATTTCAACAGCGACCCCAAAATAAACGCTTATGGTTGTATTTTATACCGATGAGAAGTAATCTAACACAAGTAACAATTTTTGTTTTGTTTGTATTGTACGAATCGTTTTCTTTGATTTAGATTGAGCTTGAAGAAGAAAATTCAACTAATATTGAAGATCAATTTTATTTTTATCCAAATTGTTTTTCTGGTTTAACAGTTTCTCAATTAACAATTTATATTCATACGTTAGGAGATCGTTTCCCATCATTATATTCGTTTGAACAAATATTTAATAATACAAATATTGGTGAACTTCATTTTCATGGATCGATTATTCGCCCGAGTTCATCTTCATTAAAAGAATCATTTAATGGTCTTGTTCGATCGTTAACACTTCATCGTCATGTTGATATTATTGATGCAAATACGTTTCCATTCTATTCACATGTTTATTCTTATACAATTCATTCAATTGAAGCACATTCAATGAATCTCAGCTCATTTTTACCGTCTCATAGAAATTTTCGTGGATTAGAAATAATAAAGCCACGTTTTCAAATTACTATTGATCAATTTATTCCAACATTAGATTCATTAACAATCGATGTTGAAGATTTCAATTCAAAAACTCTTTTTGCTGCTCGTCATATTTATAATTTAAAATTAGGTTCAAGTCTTCGTACAATTGATCCTGAAACATTTCATTTATTATCTAAACGATTACATCATTTAGATTTATCTGATATTAATTTATCTCAAATGAAATCATATTCGCGTTGTCATCTTATTAATTATCTTTCTAATAATTATCAGCATCGTGTAAATATAATTTTACCTCAAGTAGAAAATTTAACTAAATGTGATTGCGCACGACTTTTTATAAAACATATTCAATTAAGTGAAAATTTTAAAAAAATATACAATTTTTCAACATGTTCAAAATTATGTTATTTTAGCGATTGTCCAACGATTAGTGAATATTTTAGAAAGGTTTATCCTTTATCTATTGATGAAAATTCGCTAAATGATAGTGATATTGAAACAATGAATAATAGAAAATTTTCAAATGAATTTTTACCATCAATTGATATATTTTCTGATTCGGCAGATGTTCAAATGATGAATTTTCTTGTAAATCAAACAAGTGATCAAGAAAAAAATCTAACTCAAAGGTAAGAAAGAAAACAGAAGTTTTCCTTCAATAGAATTTTCTTATCGATCTACTTTTTATAGGCAATCAACAACACCCATAGCAACTTTCATCGATGGTATTGTAGATAATATCTCGGTAATTGAAAATATTCAAGAATATGATGATATTATTACATTTTCAACGCCAAAATTTTTCGAACCATGGAATAAGGAAGCTGTTCAACCAGAAAAAGAATTATTCTATCCGAACAAGAACCAATCTTTTTCTTGGCTTTTACTGTTTGTTGGCATTGGTCTTGCACTTCTTGTTTTAATTATTGTTACTCTAGTTACATTTTTCTGTAGGCAACATCGAAGAAACCATTATTTTAAACATTTACCAGTCTATGCTTAGATTAGAAATATTATCATTTTTCTAATAAAATATGCCATGAACGTTTTATTTATTGTTTTTGTTCTTCTAATTGAACACAATCGTGTACATAGTTGTTTCACTCACATGGAACGAAATACAATGATTGATAAAATTATTCGAGAATTAATTTTTTTAATATTATCTCTTTAAGATAAATCTAAAACAATTTCTAGAATATGGTCAATTAAAACTAATAATTGTCAATTCAGTGATGATCATTTTGTATATTCTTTGTCATGTGCGATAAAAATTAAACTCATATATACTTAGAATTGTAAGAATATCTCTACAAGAAAACTTCGAGTACGATTTGACTCTAGAAATTAACAGCAAAACAACATTTATTTTATCAATGAATAATATCTATTTAAATGAAGAAAAACAATTTTCTATCATGAGAAGAAGTAACTTTTTTTCTTTACTGATAACAAAAAAATAAATGAATAATTAATACTTTCTCTTTTCTTTTGCTTTGTTCAATTTATAATTAATCATGTTGAGATATAAATTAGTTTCACACGTCTCAAATTTAATCAGTATAATTATGTTCAGTAGTTATTCGACATTTTATTTTTTCATAGAGCACATATGTTAATTCTTGTCCTATAGGCTTATCGCATTTACATTGGTAGAAGAAAACGTCCTTTTTTTTACATTTTTCTGTATAGATATGTTGTCATTCTTTTTCTTCTTTTGGGATTCGTACAGACATCCATCCTAGTCTATTCATCTTGTTTCTTCTCGTATTTATTCAACTAGATTGCTTCATGCGTCTTTTCTCTTTTCTTTACTATGTTAAAGCAAAAGAACGGCTACCACAACAAGATCGGAATGAAGACAATCGAGGAAAAACAAAGCTCGTTCGTCTAAAAACAACGGAAAATAAATAACGACAATATCCAAACATCTTCTCCCACTCGAGATGAAACTATTCAGTTGGCTACTAATAATCAACCAATTATTTCAAATTTAGAGAATAATAAGTTGAAATTAAATATGTTAGCACGTAAAACTTTAACAGAACATCGTTTAATGCAGTGGTGTGCAGTTATCTTGGCTCTTAGCACATTAATTTTAATCTGGCGTTATATAACAATATTAATTCTCTCGATTTGGTTATCAAGTATTTGTCGACCGATTCTTGAATGGCTCGTTATTCATTTGTGAGAATATAAAATTTGAATCAATGTTTTAATATTTATTTCTTCTCTCACTAGACCTTTAATGAATCGATGTCGAGAAAAACGTTCACGGTCAGCAATAGCTGCATTTCTTCTTGTTTTTCTTGTTCTTGTTGTTATCTTACCCATCGTTTTAATAATAATCGCATTAACAGGTTCGACAATAAATTTTGTTGCAAGTTTATCTAATTCTACAACAGTACGAAATGCAATTAATATAATTGTTCCACCTACAAATGATAATTCAACGGATTTTGGATTAAATAAAACAAATGATTTGAATTTTGTCGATTTTATTCGTGGTGGTAAAAATACTACGTTGCATTTACTTGAACGTCTGCTGATGCAACGAGATACTATAACTGATGTTCTTCAGTTATTTGGTGGAAAAGCATTATCAGTCCTATCAACAGTTGCTGGTGTAACAGCGCAAGTAAATGAGAAATTAAAAATTAAAAAATATAAATTAAAAATCTTTCTCTTTTTTAGTTTGTCATTGGTCTTCTCATATTTTTGGTTTCAACTTATACATTTTTATTACATGGAAATGAAATTTGGACATGGACAATACATCATAGTCCATTATCATCGAAACATATGAATCGTTTTTATAATGCTTTTCATGAAACAGGTCGTGGTTTATTGATCGGTGTTTGTTTAACATGTGCTTTGCAAGGACTTGTTGCTGCTATTGCATATTTATGTTTACAAATTCCACGATGGTATGCACTTGGTGTATTAACTGGTCTTTGCTCATTGATTCCAATTCTTGGTACAGCTATTGTTTGGATTCCAATTACAGTTGGTTTTTTTATTCAACAAGCCTATGTAAAAGCAGTTATTATGATTACAATTGGCATTTTGGCTATTGGATCGATTGATAATTTACTTCGGCCAGTTTTTTCTAAGTTGGGCTCATTAAAAATGTCAACATTATTATTATTGTTAACAATTTTTGGTGGATTAGAATTATTAGGACCCTGGGGAGCACTTTTAGGTCCATTAGTTGTTCGATTAGCAACGGAAGCAATTATTTTGGTTCGCGAAGATGAATATGAACTATTAAATACTTTGAGAATATGAATGTAAAAATCTTTCAATTGTACATTATGTGTTTTAAAGACACTAGAAAATAAATTCTTTCAAATAAATGGAAAAAAAAACAAGTTGATTCAGATTATTATTGTGAATACAGAAAAATGATTTTCATGATAGATTCGTTTACTTTTAATTAAAAATTTCCACAACGAATTCTCATTTATTCATTCAACATTTCGAGACATTTCATTTTATTTCTAAATATACGATTTTTTCATTGTTTAATTCTGATAATAGTTTTCTTTTGAAGAGCAGAACATTCAAAAAATTCATGAATATTTCAAAGTGATTATTTCACCAAATTTAAAGCTTAAAAACCATTTTCGTTCGGCGTCTTTGACAGGCGTATTACAAATCATTAATGCTTATTAAACTTATGATAATTGTCAAAGCATTAAAATGTTTATTATTTTCAGAATAAAAAAAGATTATCGATAAATATTTTTTTGTTGAATTATTATCTAATTTAAAATTTGTTTAGTACTCACGTGAGTTATAACGGACAAAAACTGTCGGTACACCGCTCGACATAATGTGACCTATATTAGTACTATATCGATCGTTATGCTCTGATCGACGACAATCTACTCTTGACATACAGGTGGTTCTTATGAATAGTTCGATATATTGATAACAGTTTAGAAACACATGTAAGATAGATTTATTTGAGTTTAGGAAAATTTGAAAACTTATTGATAAAAATTTATCATTCTCATTTTTATTACATTGATTATAGAACAAATAATAAACAAATGACGCTATTAATACTAGAAAGTAATATCGACATATTGAAAAGAGAAGAAAAGAAAAAACAGAATTCAACTTGGCAAATTTTCTTTCATAAATTTTTCTAATGATTTTAATCTTTCATCTATATCAACCATATCATTTACATTTGTGGATTCTGTTTTTATTAAATTAATATCTAAATTAAAACAATATAAAGAAATGATTTTTAATAAAAGTAATTTACTTTGTTGATCATGATCAGAAGATGAGTGATGATGAGATTTATGTGAAATAAGACTTGCTGGATTATTTGATGCTGATTTACGTAAAATGGGTGGTGATGATGATACACCCTCAATATCCTATGTTTAGAAATAAATACAGAAAAAGAAAAAATAAATAAAAATGTTTAATTTTCATACTGAATCAGTAGAATCTTTTGATTTATATTGATTCGATTCGCTAGTTCGTTTTCGACTTGAACTTCTTCGAGAAGCTGATATACGTAAACCATCATCACTATCGTTTAATTTCAAACTAGTAACTAATTGCGAGAATATTTAGATAGAAAAAAACTAAACATAATTATTTACTTGATGCTGCTTTACTTCCACCTCGAGCAGAAAAATCTTCAAAAAATAAAAATTTATTTTTATTTTTATTTTTACGAATGAAAACAAAAACAATATTACCACTCAAATCTGAATCAGAACCATGTCGACCAACACTTCGTCTTCGTCGAGTTTCTCTACTTCTACAATATATATTTTTGATAGAAAAGCAAAAACAAAAGTTAATAATAATTACTTTTGTATTTCAATTTGTCGTAATTTAAGATTTTTTTCACGAATATAAGCTGTTGGATTGAATCGACCACGAGAATCTAATAGAATTTAATAAATAAATAAAAAGACGCAAAAACATAAAACTAATATAACCTGCTGGTGATGGTGATCGTTTTGTGAGACTTGATGAACGAGGACGAGTTCCACTTCCGCTTCGACGAGAATCATTTGAATTCGAACGATGTTTTGAACGATTACGAGATGAAGCTGTTGGTAATAAGTGATCAGAACGATGTCGGCGTTGATCACCTGATGATGGACGAGATAATGAAGGTGGACGCTGTTGTTGTTGTTGAGATGAACGAGGAGAATAACTAAATAAATTTCTCTTCTATCAGTTAACTTCTTCATAAAAAGTGTCAATTAATTGAATTCATCATTATATTTCAAGTTATCTGACTATTGATAAGACTATGGACGAAAGTTTTTCTCCTATTATTTACTCACAAATGATTCAAATTTTTATCTATTTATAGGAATGAAAAACTTCTATTTAGTGTCGAAGTGATTAGTGAAATTTGTTTTTCGGATTGAACTATGAAACACGATTAAACTATTTAAATTACAAATAAGCAAGTTTATTAATATGTATTTAATCTTGTCAAAAACTGTATACTTTTAATGTAGGTAAGAAATCAATTACGTATATTGAGTTTAATCACGTTCGATTATTCGACTATGTTTATCAGGATATGCTAGATCATAATTATCATCGTCAATCATAAGACGCATGGTTGAGACTATTTTTGTGACTGTCATTATCTTTCAGAAATTGAAAATTCACCAGCAATTACAATGAAATTTAACAAGCATACAGTTATTCTACAATAAGAATGATTTCAAATATTATTACATAGAATATTGATTTCAATGTTCTCTAAACATAGAATCCTAATTGACTGGCTTATATTGTCAATATCTCGGTGACAATTACATCTCTCATTGAGAATAGAAATTACTGAATGTAACGACGTTGATGTTGATTAACTCGTAGGAAAAAAATCGATCGAGAGAAATCGATGATCAATATATGTTTATTAATATATAAAATGATATAAAATGAAAATTTTTCTTTTGTTTACCTATTATTTTGAAGTAAAATATAATTCTAGGATAATTATCAACGAGCAAACTATTTTTAGGAAAACTAGTTGGATAATAAAGTCTCTAACAACAAATTTCACTCAAATCTATTATTATGGATAGTATCCTTGAAAGTACACTGTAGATTTCCATGCAAATATTGAGACTATTCAATTCTAACAAATAATTGGAAAAACATACCCATTAAGATGTATTGGTCGTTCTTTCGACGATGATCGAACAGTAGTTGGATGATGATGAAGAGTACTGTAAAAAAAAAGAGGAAAAAAATAAGTTTTCTGTTCTCATCATTTTATTATTTATTGATTTACTTTCGTTTCATTAAAGCGATTTCATTTGTTAAACATCTCAGTTTTGATTTTAATTGTCTTTCTGATGTTTTTAATGAATCAATCTTCAATAAAAATTTTATTTTGTTTCTCACAAAAATAAACAAATTAAACAAATAAATTATACTTGATCATTTAGTAGTCTGTAATCATCGGTTTTTGTTGTTGTCGTCTTAGCACGTTCTTTAACTAAAGCATCTTCACTAGTACGTATCATTTGACGTAATAATTCAATCTGTTGTTGTTGATCTTTTGAATTATTCGGCCGATTTGATGCTAATTGTTGACGAAATTCATTGTTTTCTTTTTTTAAACGTGTACATCTATACAAAAATATTAAAAAATTAGAATAAGAATAGGAATAAAAACGATATGCTTACTCTCGTTGTAGACGTATTATATCACTACGTTCAACATCTGATTCAAGCTAAAAATGGAGAATCAATCCAAATTTACTTTGGATTATTTTCAAATAAGGTGGATTTACTCGTGATTTTAACAAACAATTTTCAGTTGTTAATTGTCGAATTTGTTGCATTAAAATAACAGGATCTGGTTTTCCGCAATATGGAAGTGATAATGGATAATAAATTCGATCATATTCAGCATTATACGTTAAAATTAAATAACGTTTATTTGCCAATTGAATATTTGCTGGATGATGTGTTACACTTCCGGCTTGACCTTGCCGTTTTTTTCGTAATGTTTCAAGATCATCATATGTAAATAAGTCAATGCTTACCGCTGAACTTTCCTAATTTTCATTCAAATTTAAAAAAAAAACAATTATTTGTTACAATAAACTCTTTATTTATTTTTTCTTACTTGATTGATAGCATTTTCAAGCATATTAACAAAAACACTGAATGATTTAAAATTGCCCGTTTTAGCGGTCATTGTTTCGATTGCTAGGAGAAAAAAAGGAACAAAAATCATGTTGAAATGTTGATTATAAAATAAAGATATAAATAATTTACCTGTAACATCAAAAGATGCCTTCCATTGGTCTGCACTTTCCTTTGCTTCAACTTCCAAGTCCATTTGTGATTGTTTAGAATTATGAAGAGACATTGATATTATATAAGGTTGATTTCGTATCACGATTTCATTTGAACATGCATTTTTTAAAGATGATGATTCAGATAAACCTGGATTTATAGTTGATAGATCCAGTGAATCTTTCATATCTAAAATCAAAAGGCTTTATTTTACTTTTTCTGTTTAATAAAAGCAAATTTTCAAAAACATAATCATCATCACACCAAATGAAAAGCGAGCATAAGTTTGCATAAAGGGAAATAGCTGATGCCATGCAATAGTAAATCTTCAAGCAGATACATGTTGGCAATGCCATATAATCATAAGCCTTTGAAGTGTTATTTTCTTTTTGATAAAATAATATAATTACCCTAAATCGATCATTTTAAAGTTTGAAACAGACGATATGTTCAATATAAAATGAACAAAATCGTATTTTTTCTAATTACACAATTATGTTAAACAAAAGATAATTTACTACTTCTATTTTTTATTTACTTTGAAACTTGTTTTGATTGCCATTCCGTGATTATTTTCCTATTATTTTTGAATAAAGAATTATACTGTTTGTTTAGAACAGTTCCTTTTCTCCAAATTCCTTTTTATCAAAGCAAAACAAAAAATGAATCTTAAAAATCTAGAAAACAGAATAAGTGATTCAACTGTTTTAAACTAAGAAAAAAATTTGAATCTCTCTTCTACATTTATTCGCAGTACTGGCAAAGATATATTGTTTAATGTCTTTTCTGCATAAAAAAGGATCAATAAACAAATAAAGGGAAAGATGAATCAATGATATTTGTCTATGGTTAATGTGTGATGGTATACATTCGACTACGTGTACGATTATATTCACGTAATTGTTCAATTGGACCTTTAAATTAAGAAGAAAAATAACAATAAAATTAATAATAAATAAATCAACTAACCAACAGCGGCAATGGCTGGACAATGATTGTAAACATATTGTTTCATAGCTGACATAACTGTTTTTGCATCAACAGCCTAAAAATATTTTTAGTTTATGAATTCATTTTTAGAATAATAATCAAAACTGACATCGATTCGTGCATTAAGTTCATGCAATGGTAGTCGTCGACCATATGAAAGTAATTGACTATAGAAAAGAAATTACATTAAGAGTTAACCTAATTTTATAGAATAAAATATTAAAACAAACCGTCCAATATCTTCACAAATTGGTGTTGAACCATCTAGTGCTAATAACATATTTGTTTTAAATAATTTCTTAGCTCGTTCTACTTCAATATCAGTGCAAGCTGTTGAAATACGACACCTTTATTAGCAATAAAAAAAATCATATAAACAGTTAAGAAACTATACAAATTCTATTTAAAATACCATTCATCTTGTATAGCAGACATAGCATCATCAATACGCATTCGATCAGTAACTACATAAGTTCCCCATAAACCAGTGTCCGTATAGCACGTATTAAATGATTGATATGAATGACATAAATTATATTGAACTGATTGTTGGCCAAGACGTGAAGCTACATGAGCACCACCAGCCATTGATCTATTTATTCAATTATTTGTAATCGATTGCTCAAAAAATTAACTTGATCAACTTATATTTCAATTTAGGATGATCGCCAAAAGATAAATTTGAGTCAATTAAAAAAAAATTACCTATCCCAGTTACCAACAATAGTCGATGCAACCATCAATGGAATAGTATCAGCATGAGCCCAACCTGTACTCTCAACAGCAAGAGCAATATGAGCCAATGGCATTTCGTCATCACGAACACGAATTTCACTACCAGAAAAACTAATAGTAATAAATAAATACATAAATAAATAAATTTTATGCTTGAAAAATAAATAGAATAATTTCACCGGCATGGTAAAAGATCAGGTACTTCTCCTTCATAGCCGGCTTTCAATTTTCCAAAATGTTCTTCACTTAAACGAACTAGTTGATCATGATTAACACCACCAGCAGCAGCTAAAACCATTCTTGGTGCTTTATAATGTGTTCCAACATATTTAAGTAAATCAGCTTTTTTGATTGAACTGACAGATGAGCAAAAAACAAGTTTCGATAGACATGAAATTTATTGAATAAATTTACTTGATATTTTCTGTAGAACCGAGAACACTTCTAGCTAATGGTGTTCCTTGATAACCAGTTGCATGCAAATGATCAAAAGTAACCTCTTGAAGATTATTTTCGATTTCATCCATTTCACGTAAAATTGTATGACGTTCACGTTCGATTTCTTCTTCATTAAATTGAGTATTTTGAATTATATCCGATAAAATTTCAACAACTATGCATATTTTTATTATCAAATAATAAAAAAGTATAAAAAGAAAAAAATATAATTACTTTGTGGCAAATCTTTAGTAAAACATTTAGCATAATAAGCAGTCTGTTCTCGTGATGTATAAGCATTCAAATGTGCACCAAGATTTTCAATTTGAACTTCAAGATCACGTTGCGTTCGTTTATTTGTACTCTAAATAATACTTTTACTTGAAATGCTAAAATAATATCGTCTAATATTTTACTTTAAATGCCATATGTTCAAGAAAATGTGCTGTACCATTGTTTTGTGCTGTTTCAAATCGACTTCCGGCATCAATCCAAATACCAACAGTACATGTTGGAATGCCATAATCTTCTGATGCAACACGTAAACCATTTTTGATTGCTGTTACACGAGTTTCGGGAACATTTAAAAGTGTTTGCTCGTATGTTATTGATGGATGTGTTTGTAATGCTGTAGTTGCATTACGAAACTAGAAGAAACTAATCAATAAAAATTGAGATAAAACTTAGAGCTTACTGATGATCGAGCAGCATAACGACCAGCTCCGTGAAGAAGACTACGAAGTAGCATGTTATTAATAAATGTTTTCTGCAAGATCAAAAAAAGTACTTGGCACTTATAGAGCGAGCGAAAGAAAAATTATTATTTTTTCGACCATATTGAAAATGAAATATGACGACCTCTATTAGAAAATTCAGTAAATCTATTACAGAAATTTATTTTATTCAGAAATTGATCGTAACTACACATTTTCTTTAGGTCTAAAGTATTGATTTTAAAATTATTTAGCGACACACTACCAACGTTATAGCTTGCATGTTTTATTTAACTATCCATTTGAATGTGTCTATGATACCTCGAATGAATGATGATGAAAAAGAAGAGACATCTTTTTTATAGCGTCATAGTAATGGAATTGGAAACTACCGTCATCTATAAGGATCGATAGAATTACTTGAAAGACTTGCTCATAAAAAATGAAGAGAAAAAAAGGTACTAAGTTCTTCTTAGTCGATTAAAAATAGGAAACGGCTATGTTAACTTTTAGTATTTGTATTGAAATTATTTAGCAAAGAAAATTTGACAGCCTAAATAGCGACACAATTTTCTACAGGAAGCTTAGCTCCTCCTCTGACTCCGCCACTAATCAGCATCATGTATTCAAACAAATATTCTATTTATATGCAATTGAAACAGGACGAATAGAAAATATATACGATATCGACAATACTATCGTGTTTAACATGGTGAAGAAAACGAATTTGAGTATTTTATTAGAAAAAGGAACGACTAAAACTAAAAATGAATGTGACCAAATTATAAAAATTATCAATACTCAGCTTAAGTCCATCTTCAACTAGTAAGTCGTTCTCATTTGATTGTTACTTAATTGTTTAGCTAGATTACTTTTAATTGGTCTAGTAAATTTTAAGATTATTGTTCTATCGTCGGTCGTTTTTGTGTACTCAAAAAAAAAAGAGTACACTATAGAATCGGTCAGTGTGTCCGTCCGTCCGTCCGTCCGTTTATTCGATAACTCTTCACAATTACATTCGATTGAGCTGAAATTTTGTGCACAGAATTGTCTTATCAATATCTAGGTCGAGTTCGAAGATGAGAAGGATCCGTCAAGAAATGGCTGAGTTGTCGAAAAAATTGTCATTTTTGATCAGACCATCCCTGAGGGGGAGTACAGGGATTTTTCAAAAAAAAAATTTTCTCAGAATTATTCACAACATATATAAATCGACTCAGTTTTTAACGCTGATTCTAAATCTGATATTAGTTTTGAACTAAGTCATAGCTTTCTAACGAAACATCGCCTGAAAAACGTCTCAAAATTCACAAAAACTCCATCCAGAAATCAAATTGTCTAGCTTCTCATGATAATTTTCGTGTTCAGGCATTCTAGAATGACTGATATGTTGCATGCACTTTTTGCAGTACACATAACTCTCGGATGAAATCCGAAGTTTCCACATTTATTTTTTGTATTTTCAGTTCTCAATCATGGTCATCAATATTTAAATTGAATTATTTAAAACAATTACATGTTGATTATTTAAGATATGCACCATTTACAAGTCATGATGTACCAGAATTGCAAGCAAAAAATTAGAATATTACCCATCCCAGGTTGATCAAAACAGACTCGTTTACGATCTGTTTGTCGACAGTAAACGATGTCAAAACAGTATCTTTACGGCAGTAAATACGTCGTATTTGCCCGTAATACCTGGCACCGTAAACGGGACTGAATTTTCATGGTTTACGGCTGTTTGTGCTCCGCACTCTCATGATAATACGGTCCGTATTACTGCGCCAGATATTACGGCAAAATTTCGCCCGTAAAATAGTCGTAAAGTAACCGTCAATGGCCGTATACGGACCGTACTGTTCGACCTGGGATGTCATGGCACCTATTCATGACTCTATTTTGTGTAAAAGAAGAAATCAACAGAAAATTTTATTCAAAATCAACCACAGGTAAATTTTGAATAATTTTTATCCGTCAGCCTTCGAATATTGATCCTTCCGTTGATGGGTAGGCGCATCGAATCAAAGCATTTTACCATTACAAATACAATCATCAGAAGAAATCTAATTTTTCAAGCTTGGAAGAAACAAACAGAAGACTGATATTTTATTTGTTGCTAATACGAAAACGATAACCTAATGTAAATACACAATTTTGTGTTATACGAAAATTGTTTTCTGTAATCACTTAGCTGATACTTTATTTATTATCGTATTATGTTGCATTGTTCATTGTAATGCGCACGCATTGTGTTAGAATGTCATGTCGCTCATGAAAACTGCTGTCATAATTTCATGAAACGTATTGTCTGAACAATAGCTTATTAGTAATAAACGAAGAAAAAATAGTACACATACATACTATGTATTAAAATATACCCATAACATTACTGATTAATCAATATTCAAGAAAAAACAATGGGCAAAAATCGCGATTATTTATCAAAATCGGCAAAAATCGACAGTTTTGACGATTTAATCGCGATTATTTATCAAAATCGGCAAAAATCGACAGTTTTGACGATTTAATCGCGATATAATCTCACGATTATCGGACTAATATATCGCGATTAAATCGCCAATTTTAGTGCGATTTCTATGACATGGGTAGTTCCATTTGGTCGATTCAAAGTTGCACCCAATTCAGCATCACGACAAGATGGCAAATTATTTCAATTTTGTCCACCTTCTAAAGTTGAAGAACAATTAAAATTGTTATTTTCGTTGTATGAACAATATGAGTACGAAAATATTGATCCCATTATACTAGCTTCTTGGTTTCATGCAGAATTTATTCGAATTCATTCGTTTGTCGATGGTAATGGTCGTCTTGGTCGGTTTTTGTCTAGTAAAATATTAATGAAGTACGATTTGTTTCCTCTTATTGTTGAGAAACAAAACAGAGCAGACCCAGGTGAATGAATCCTATGACGGATCCTATCGGATCTGATGGGATCCTATCACCCAATAGAATCCGATGGGATTCCGGGTTACGGATTGACTGTCGGTTCCGACGGAAAAAAAACATCTTAATTAGGGGTGAATATGCATATTTTCTCATAAGAACACTAGGTTCATACGTTCATGTCGGATTCCGTTAATTTCCAACACTGGATCCTATGGAATTCCTACACCAAGGATCCGACTGTAGGTCCTGATCCCGGAATCCTATAGGATTTCGTTGGTTTTATTGGAATCCATGGATATTTGGAATATTCACAGTCTGACCCTTGTCGGAATCCGATAGGATCCTAGTCTCGGAATGACTCTCCTGGGGAGTATATTGAGTGTATGGATGAAAGCATCGCTCGAAATAATCTAACATCATTAGTTAACTTTATCAAACGTGAACAAAATTTACTTATTGAACATGTACGAAAACAAACTACATGTTCAAAACAGAAATATCTTGTTTTTTCCGTTGATAATTGATTTGTTTCAATTTGTTTTTGTGTGCATAATGTTTTATTGTTATTGATATTATTTCTTGTCAATTCTGTTGTTTTATTAGAATGGACAAATCCATGAGTTTCTCGTATAAAAAACGATTAAAAATCAGATTAAAATCTATTATGACTACACTATTTTAATCAGATTCATCAGCCTAAATTTTAGATCGAAAAATCTGATTCAAATACTGCCACCCCAATAGATTATGAACCCAAAAAGAATTGATTTTAATCTGATTTTTAGCCGTTTTTTCGGGATAGATCCGCGTCGACTATAATTCTGTCTATTTTTCTTTAATAGTTGATTACTTTTTAATGAGTAATAGCACTTTCAAAAACACTTAGTTCATACTTTTGCTCATTCTGTTACTGTCCTAATTTGATCATTTAGGAGGGATGTCATAATATCCACAACTTGGGTATCGAGGTGAATACCCATATAGGATACCCAGTTGGATGGACATCTACGTATCCTCAGAGCTGAGGAATTTGCGTGCATTTGGTGTAGCGATATTGGATATCGGAAATTTTCCTACTGTCAGGTCCTACTTCAAACAAATTAATATAAGCCACAATTCAAATAACATACATGTGACGATCCACAACAACACCAACTACACAGCATGCTACAGTTTCAACCCGACTTCCTTGAGCCATTGTGATAAAAGTCGTAATAAATGGTTATCAGGTAAAAATGAAGTTCTTCAACTAACATTTACCTGGAATTGCACGCTATCTGCAATACTCATTAAACGAATCTGTACATATCGATAAACATTGGCATAAAGCTGACTACATGAATACAATAAATTTTAACATAGCATCACGTTTCCTTATTCATAATTATAAAGTCACGTATTTCTACAATAGGGTATCCATTTCCAATACCCAGTCTCGTTACACCAAATGCACTCAAATTCCTCAGCTATGAGGAACATGGGTATTCATTTTAGTATCCATTTTAGATATCCACTTCAATGGATATCGTGAATGGTATGTCGACGATACCCAGTGTTAGGATATTATGATATCTCTGATAGCACTCGATTCCTCAGCTCAAAGCTTTTCTTTCTGTATAATTTTTCTTAATATTTTTCTTAGCATTGTTAGTCACGGTACTATGGTCTGTGGCGCAAGATATTCTCTTCTTGTTTTTATTCAGATGTGTACAATTATTTGTTGTATATAGCTTGTTGATTCATCCAAATTATTTTTTTGTGCTTCGCTTACGTTACTGATTGTTACTATGAATAGGTTCCCAGGTCAAAGCAACCGGCCCGGGAAATGGCCGGGTCCCGCGCATTCCCGCGATTTCACGGAAGCAGTATTCCGGATCGGGAAATCTATGGATTTTTCCTGTAGATTCCGCCAAGTTCCTGTTGGTTCCCGCCGGAAATCATCGGAAATCACCGGGAAAATCCGGAAAAATCCGTCTCGGAATCCTGCTTCCAGGGTCCGATGATATCCGGCGCTTTCCTGCACGTTCCGGTGCGTTTCCAGTATGCTTCCGCCCGGTTGCAATGAAATCCCCTCATTTCCGGAGGCCGGAAACATCGTCCTGGGTTGTTATTTAGTAAGACTAAGTCAGTTCCTATCGAGATTTTATTGTTATTCTATAACGTCTTTTTTGCTCATTTATATTTGTTGTTATATGTCTTTATATCCGCAATACTCTTTCATTATTCTTGTGTCAATTTAATTTATACCATATCGATAAACCGACGAAAACAATATTGATGTGGTATATATTTTTTTAATTTATATAATAGCTTACGATTTTTTGCAAGAAATCAGAATACTGATTACATGAGTAGCTGCCTAATTCGACTTCGAATATAAACGGTAAAAACGAAAAGAGCTAACCATAACCATATAGCTAGCGACCGTTTTAGTTTTACGTATATATATATATCTACCATGAGAGATGCCCAGTAATAATTCGAATATAAATGGAGCTTCAACTGCATCATCTCAATTCGAATATAACCAGAGATATATACCTAGTCTCCCATGTAAGTAGAAATAGATTTAGATTTAGTTTTCGTTTAAATTTTTTTTTTCTCCATTTATATTCGAACTCGAATTAGACAGCTACTCTCATCTGAATATATATTCGAATATATTTGTAAATCTGTTCATTTAAAGTGAACGAAGAAAGTATAACACATTTGTATGGCTTACTCAACCGTTTCATAAATCATCAGTCGGACATGAGCAATAGTTTTGCTCACCATTCAGTATATACTTTTACAGGTAACCTGCTTAGCAGCAAGCGCTAATATTCAAGCAAATATTAATTAATTATCAATTTTCATTACTTTTCAATTGACTTCTCATTTTGTTTTAAACTTCACCAGTATCTTTAAAGTATCGCAATACAGTTAGAAAAAATAATCTAATTAATATTTCAAAATAGATAAATTTTCTGAGCTTTTTAGACCTTTCAATTTTAGCCAGTCATAGTGGTTATCACTTTTTAAACTGTAAGAAACGAAATGAAATTTAAAACTGACAAAATCTTTATACGTTTTAGGACTACAGTTTCATTTTGACTAGATGCGCTTCCCATCATCGTTAGACTATTATTTTCAAGTGCTGCATCATTCGAAATGATAAACTAAACAAGTACATAAAAAAGACGGAAAAGTATAACATACATAAATTAGTTTTAAAAGCCTAGGCTGTACGACATTTTCACAGAACATCATTCTAAGAATAAGAACCTGTTAGTTAAAACCAGTTCTGTTCTTTGTACTAAATGACGAATGAAAATGTAGTGAATCGTTCTTGATTAACAAAAAAAATGGATACATATTCACTAAACATACGCTGTTGGCTTTTGCAATGGAACGGTATTTCTAAAATAAAAGCAGAATTTGTATGTTTTTAACATTATTTACAGTTCAGTATTTTGGGTCGCTCTTAGAACTATAGAAAGTGTTATAATAATGTCTTCAATAGGTTGTTCTAAGTGAATATTCTAAAAAAGGACGAGAAAGGATAAAAATGTTATTTTTATCATCTAATCAGTTCGGTTTGGTTCCAAAAAAACACGAACCGATCCCATCGCTGGTATGATTAAAATGTGAAGCATGGTGTAACTGTTATCGGTAATCAGATGGAAAGCGTGCCGTTCGATCGGCTTTGCGATACATTTGTTCCTAACACTTTACTCAATCTTTTAGAACTATAATAAGAAAACAGTTGATATATTCTAATGAGACCATAGTAATATATGGTCTTTAATCAAGGAGAAAAGCGCGACTGCACGTACTTCCCTTGTTCTCCCAGATACTTCATTTATAATTCGTTGTACTCCACTCCTACTTCGAAGTATGGAAGTCTCGCTATTCTTCCCTTTGGATTTATCTAGATCAAGATCTGTTACTTGACTACAGTTGAAATATGTTGTATCAATGGTAAAATTGTTTGTTATCATTGTGAGTAATTCATAGTTGATTCATACATTTAATAAACGAGGTAGATGAGTAATTTTTTCGAAGAGAAATTGTTTAGCATAATCTACATTTGTGAATTTCGGATCAAGAAGTGTAAGATGAAATGTAATCAATGTCGTAGATGAATAATGCTTGTCTTTTTGTTGTTTATCATTACGTATGTGTAAGATTTCAAGAAAAAGTAAATCTGGAAATATAAGCTGAAAGAAATAATGTTCAAAAGGGTGTTCATCAATCATTGTCACACATAAAACTATGAAAGATACCTCCTGGAAAAGAAATATTTACGTCAGGTAAATATTCAAATTGACATGGAAGTGAATAGATATGACATTTTGCTTTGAACATACTTAAATGAATATTGACATATGAACTAACTTGTTGATATCCTCTTCCGATGCCACTGCGTTGAATATCTTTATTCGATGAAACATTTATTTTAGTTGTATATCTACAGACAAGTGTTTGAATACTAAACGTAAATTTGTTCAAATTCGTCATATGAAAAAGCTGCTAGTGCAATCCCTGTGGGATTAAAATGTGAAACACGATGAAGCTCCTCTTCTGGAATCCGTCTACCACGATCTGTGATGGTCTGTGGATCTTCTCTGTCACGGTCTGTATTATGATGTACTGAGTCTCTAGAGACCATCACAGACCGTTACAGACACTTCAGAAACCATCACAGACCGTGACAGAGAAACTAATTCACCAGCTAACTAATTAATTGATTTCTCTGTCCCGGTCTGTGGGGGTGGATGGGTCCAAATTTCTACCCTATATACTTTAACACTCCTTTCAGATCGTGTTTCACAAAAGAACTTAATTATATAATTGAATATCATCAATATAATTTTCATTCTTCTAGATTTATCATTCGACAAATGGGAAAATTGAAGTATCATAATGATTTGTGTATAAAAATGCAACCAATGACAATGCAAAGAATATTAGCATTCAAAATATTTATCTGAGTAGTTTTTTTATATATCAAAATTATAATAGAAATTTACAGCACATATACAGTTTTCTAAGGGCTACCGAATGTTGTGAAAACGTGAACAAAAATACTCTGCGCTTAAATGTTTGTAAGGACAATACTATTAAAAGTCTATGTGAAAATGAATTTCTAGTATTGTATGATGAATGCGGTCTCTAATACCGATCATAGAACGCGCGCCATATTTTGTGCACAGATAGAGCTTTTTGAGAACTAGAAAAAGGTGCTCAAATGTCTTGAAAAGTATTTTGTATTTGAAAGGTTTTAATGGTTCGAGTGGAAACAATTAATCAAACTCAAAGGACGACTCAGTTCTCTGGTTTTATTCAAATGGTTGTTGTAAGGTTGTGGGTTCTATGTGAAGGTTTGGGAAATGGATAATGCGCATGCCAAAGATGGTATTCTGAGGTCACGTGATATACAATGCACTAGTGTCTGACGTATTTTATTATTGTTTCTCATGTATAAACTAACTGATAGGTTTAATTTCATTTTCTATGTTGACATATGAGTTCATGTAACATTAAGAAAAGCTTAGTTCTTATTTGAAACTATAGAGATGTCTCATAGTTTAACAAAATAAAGAAAACTCGTGATGAAATTTTTAAAAGTACTTCATATCTTAGTAATATTTATGAACTATGACATCTGCAGATACATTTAGATGATGAATACTAAATTATAGTGATAATCAATCGATCATTTAGATTACAAAAACCCTGTTAATACATTTATATACAAATTGAATTGTGTTAATTATACATGTCTCTCTCTTGTTTTCCTTTTGCCAGTGTTGACATAGTACTATTCAAAGGGGGAAAAGCGTGACTTCCGTACTTCCATGTACCTCACTTGTACTCTCTCGTACTACCTTGTACTCCCTAGTACTTCCATTCTACTCCCATCGGACTTCGCAGTACGAAAGTCGCAGTTTTCCCCCTTAGTACTGCTACATATGTATATTGTATATTCCACCGATGTGTGCTTTAGTTATCTGAGGTATTTTTGTCTATTGTTTTCTCTTGATTTTTCCTCTGCTTGAGTTTCTTATGTTAAATTTAGCACTTTGTGTATTTTCGTAGATATCCTATATAAGATCTTGAAATATTCTATATATCTCAACCTATACATATCTACTGATAATAAACATGCCACTGAAAATTTATTTCGATTTTAAAAACAATGACAAATTTTGTCGCAATACAACAATATAAAAACTAATCAGAATCGGACAGCGAAATGGAAACTGACCAGAAAAATATTTAAAAAAAGAAAAGAATTCGACGTAAATTTCAATGAATAAAAGACAGAAAACTTCTCAAATACAACACAACCATACAATTAAATTTTTTACTTACATATCTATGTTTCTTTACTTAACAGTATATTTACGTAGAGATTTATAATATTTTGTCAAGAAAATCAAACTTTTTCACTTAGAATTTAAATAAAATACTTAGCAAAAAGTTGAATTTTTTACTTAGTTCTTCTTAAAAGTTACTTAGCATTTAAATGGGAGCCATTTTATTTCTATGATATTCATTCACTCTTACTATACAAAAAGTAGCAACTATGGATATTATATAGAATAATTGGATGTTCATATCGTGAAAAACACGCAATTTGTTAACATGTCGTAATCACAAATATTTTTCTTTTTCATAGAAAAGTGTTCACTTTGATGATATCATATAATGCTATAATTTGCATATTATTCGAAAGAAAACATTGAGCTTTATCGATGGACATGATTTTCAATGATAACAAAGCATTTCTATAGCATTAACTCCTTCAAAAAAAAGGTAGAGTTCTTAATCACTTCTTAAATGATAATACGCATGAAAAAGTAATCTGTATCTTCCAAAGGTCTAAATTAGGTGTTAGTAGAAAAGTGTCACATCCTATCGAACAGTGAAATAGGATAACATGTTGCTATCTCATTCTTCATCTCACTGAATCGATGAAAATGAATGGTCTATATCTGTTTATGGAATACATATTTCAAGTAATAGATGTTCCTATAGTAATTCTTTAGCAGTGCAAAAGCTCAGTCGTGTTCATCTTATTTTATGTTTGTTTTATTTTTTGGGTTGGTTCTGCGTAGAGCATAGACAATCGTTGACGACATCTATCAATCGTATGTACCCAAATAATATATTCTTCATTATTTAGTTGATAGCCAATCAAAAACGAAACATAATATATATATACATTTATATTTGTAAGAGTGGTTTTGGTAGTATCCAACGGCTCTCTATTCATTAGCAATCAAAAATTTCTATCGTCCTCATATAAATTGCCGCACTCATTCTCTGAGTTTAACTATATTTGAACAAAACTGATCAATACGAAAAACAGTAGGGTTTTTAACTTGAAGAATTTATCAACTGTTATGATTGCCAAGTTACTCTGCATTTTACTGTCAGTTTAATATCATGTTAATAGATCAAAGCTAAAAAGAAAAATACGCAAATAATAAGTATGTTGATAATTGATGTAACTGAAGATATTCACACTCATATGTATATGTAATATTTATTATTAATTCTAGATATATATGTTTCGTCTTGTTACTACACGTATTATATCTACTGGTAGAATAATAATAAAGTCTCCAGGATGTTTATCATATCCACCACATCGTTTTCTACCAAATTCTGTATCTCAATCGAATGGAGATGTAACCACTTCGACAATGCCATTAGTTGATAGAAACAAAAATGAAGCATCTAGTCGAACAAAGTATGATTGTTTTAGTCTACTAACAATATTTTTATTCGGATTTCTGGGAAGTTTTTGGTAAATAGCACTTGTCTTTTTGTTTTGTTTTGTTTTAGTAAATCACCAATTGTCCCAAAGATTTATACTCGCAGAGGAGATCGAGGTACATCCACTCTATTGAGCTCTGGTGCGAATCGTCTAT
Source organism: Rotaria socialis (assembly GCA_905331475.1). Classification (NCBI taxonomy): domain Eukaryota; kingdom Metazoa; phylum Rotifera; class Eurotatoria; order Philodinida; family Philodinidae; genus Rotaria; species Rotaria socialis. The sequence continues at coordinate 78,905 of CAJNYU010004668.1, read as the reverse complement.
CAAAAGATTCATTAATATTTGATGTCTTGGGCACTATCGATGAACTATCATCAACCATTGGTATTGTTATTTCGAGTTGTCCTTTCCCTCAAATATTAAAACAATTAGAAAATATTCAATGTGCTCTATTCGAAATCGGTTCGTGTGTTGCTGCTGAGAATTGTTCATCTCATTTTGAATTCAATGACGCAATATTAATAAAACATTTAGAAGAAGATATTGATAAAATGACTGCAGAATTGCCAGAGCTACGTAATTTTATTTTACCTGGTGGTTCTAGTAAAATAGCTTCGCATGTTCATTTTTCGAGAGCTGTCTGTCGTAGATGCGAACGTTTATTAACAAAATGGACAAATAATAAAATTCAAGAGAATCAATCACAACAAGAAACAATTATGGGAATCTATTTAAATAGACTTAGTGATTATTTATTTACATTAGGACGATATGTAGCATATAAAGACGGGCATAAAGAAATAATATATCATAAAAGCAAATAAATAAATTTTTAATTAAAAATCCTATCTTATTTTTAATTCTTTCAGATGTCATCTATAGGCTTGCTCGTATCTCGTCTTCGTTATCCTTTTTTCCGTCGTTATTTAACGATACAAACGTCAAATGTTAAACCAAAAAGTAATTTACCTTCGAATTTACAAAAGTCAAATGATCCAACAGTTATGCCAATACTAAATCCGAATGATTTACCAGAAGCTGAACAAATATATATAAAACGTTTTGAAGAACGACATATGAGGAATGTTGAAAGACGCACAAGAGAACGACGACGAGCACGAATTATTGGTTTATCGTTTGGTGCTTTAGCTATTGGTATTTATATTTATACAATTAAACGTGTTCGACAAGAAACTTTTTTGGATGATTTTGATGTACCTGAACCACCACCACAAAAGAAAGCAATCGAACACGAATAAAGTTTTCTTTTTTACGTTTTCCATTGAAAATAAAACTTAGTTAACTAATATCAACATTTTATTATGATCTCTTTCGATTTTTATAACACAGAAACTTGACAATAGATGAAATGAAATCTGCAAGAATAGAGTTTTTCTTAATATCGACTAACTTTTCATCGGTGTTCAAACTTTTTACAAGTAATAATACTGATAATAAGGTCATTAATCGCGAACGAAACGCCTAGTTTAGAATGCTATAAAAAGTCAGCATATAAGTTATGAGAAGAACCAATACATTAGTTCAAGAAGAAAATCATAGTTGAAAATGAACGATGTTAGCAGATGAGCTTTGTTTAATTTCAAAATAATAAAAAAAGAAGTCGTAGACGATACTGAAAAGATCAAATATGGAAATTGTTTTGGACATGATCTTAGTATTGATGCCTTCAATCAATAAACTCAGAGGTTGAAAATGATTTTGTTACTCAAATTTCTATATCAAAATTTTGCATTTGAGATCGATATCTAGTATGGTAATCATCAGTAAGCGTATCAAAAAACAAACGTTTTCTTAGCTTGAATTTCGTTCAATATAAAAAATTTAGTAAGAGAAACTTTTGTTTTTCTTTCTAAGTTATTTTTAAACTGAGAAATTAATAGAACACTGAGAAAGAATCTTAGTCACTATTACATTAAGATTGCTCAAGATTTTTTTATTATATTTTAGATTGTATTGATTTTAATGTTTCAATTAACATTATGTATTTTGAAACCAGATATTGTTCGATCACCACATCTGTTTAATGTACGTGTAAATTGAGGTAATTTTTCGTGACTATTCTGATGTTTTTATTATCGATATTGTTTTTCTCTTAGGAAATAATTACATTAATATTGAAACGTCAATTTATTTTTGTTAAAAGTAAACGTTTACAATTAAGGCGTGAACGTGCTGGGGAATTTTATCGAGAACATCAAGGTTGATTTTTGATTTGTTTTCATTATCTATTAAATGTTATGTTATTTAGAAAAATTTTTCTATAGTCGACTTGTTCATTATATGAGTTGGTACGTTCATTTATATTTCAACTAAATTTTGAATTATTTTTTATTAATGTAGTGGACCAATCTCATGCCATATTCTTGGACGAGAAAATGCTATCAAAGAATGGAGATCAATGCTTGGCCCAACGAAAGTATACAAGTAATAATCTTTGTGAAATGAATGAATTTTCATTGAAATGTATTTTTTAGAACGATATTTGAAGCAGAAAATACAATAAGAGGTCAACATGGTGTAACTGATACAAGAAACTGCGGTCATGGATCAGGTATAGATATAATGCATTTTATTTCATTCTATTGATTTATATATATGAAATAGATTCAGTTGAAACAGCGCAACGTGAAATTAATTTTTTCTTTCCTGAATTTGACATACAATCATTATCGAAATATGAAAATATGTTAACAAACAAATCGATATTTAACAAAGACACTCTGGAGCATCAATTATAATCTTGTTCTTTTTTTGAAGAAGACATAGACAAATGAAATTTTTTCTTGATATTTCAGTTTTATAATCTATATTATCAAGTAAAGCAGTTGATTGTTATAGATATTCAAAGTAACAATATTATCATACTATCAGATGAATGTTATGAAAGAAAGTGAAATAATTCTTTAATTGTTATTACTATAATAGTTAATCGTCTCGAATAAAACACGATACGTAATAATTTTTTAAATCAGGAGTTGAGTATGAAATTTTGACTGAAAAATCAGGAGAGAAAATACCACATGTTTATCGAAATCATAAAACTGATACTGTTTGCTCATATAGTTAATGGATATTTTCTGTTGTTAAGTTAGTGATAGGTAAATTTTTGTCTAAATGTGATATGAAAAAAATAGACAACGATAATCGCATCTATTCTATATCACTAGTGATTTCACAGGCTTTCAAAATGTGTAAAAATAAATTACAAAGTAAATTTTTTTGTTGCTCGTTGTGTCCATTAGATAGCCTGATTTATTATTTATCTTGTCTGGTCGTAGTGACAAAAAACGAGGTTCTTCTCTTTCAATCAGAAGATTTTACAGCTCGGATAAACAGTGCAAAGGTCAATATAGTAAAGATAAAAACACGAAGGTACATAAGATTTTTATAGAAAGGTGTATGAACATTTTGTTGGTGTGGATGAATATCTTCGTTTTCGTCTGATTCTCATTCAGATCCACAACCTATCACATATCTTGTCTATGATTCAGTTTCTACTCTGATGATTCATCAATCCCCAAAAGATGATGTTCTTGTCAATTACATTGTTCAGTTTCTATTGTAATATCAGTAGCACTGAGTTTTAAAATAAAAATTGCACATTTTATGATTGAAACATAGTCGATTGTTTCGGTTTTTAACTAATACGAAATAAAATATATAGTATATCAATCCATCATTCTGAGTAGTTTGTCTTAAACCGAAGAAACGAAGTAATCTTAGAATTACAATTTTAGAACACAAGAAACACATAAAGAGGCTGATTTCCCTAGCAATCGAAATGGGTACATGTCGAACAATAAAGAAAATAGCAGCGAAGCAATGACACGGTATAGATAATTCCAAAAAGATAGAGTACTTTATTTGACTATAAAATTAAAATAATAGAAGTAACAATAATAATAATAATAATAATAATAATAAAGAAGATCTTTCAACTATAAATCTTAATCAGTTGCGATACTTTTGATAGAAGAATAAAATTTATTGATGTCATATTTAATATATTAGTGATATATCTTATGTTAAATTCGATAGATCTAGCTACTTTGAATAAGATCTTAGCTTGAATCATGCTATTGTACGGAGTATATAAATGTATCAAATAAGAATCACCTCGCAATATGTGTGGCTAGTGTTTTTTTTCTTTATTAACAAGTAGTATTTCCAAAAAAGATCCAAAATTTTACTTGAAAATTTATTTGTATTTAGTTTTGAGCATTTCAGAGGCAATCATTAGTTTTATCATAGTTTTATTAATTGTTATTCTAATTAAATTAAATAAAAAAAACTCTTAATTCATCTTTTATAGAAGAGTAGTTTGAAGTTCTAGTTATTCTATCCTTTCTCCTATTGGTCATGTGTCATTAATATAAGTATCAGTCGTATGATACACTTCTACAATATTTTAACCTTCGTATTTCTTTTTTGATGATTTTGATTGAAACAAATATAGTGATATTTTGTAAAATGCTGACCAAACAAAGTACTCTTTTAGATTGCACTTTAATTTAATAAACTGAAATTAATTCAAGGTAGTCTTTTTACTTTGACTGGTGAACTGAAGACATTCGTTCTTTTTTTTCCCCCGTTTTGCACCTGATCAACCGCTTCTTTTTCCGCATTATCGCACAAATATACAATCGGTATTTTTTCTTTCGTCACGATACGATACACATTTGATCTGCTGACACAACCTGTACGACATGCAATAGATCACCGTTATTTGATTAGGGGAAAAGTAATTCTTATGAAATTTTCAGATAAAATGATTTTTGGCTTGCCAAGTCTTCTATTCAGATCATTTTTTTCTAGTTTTCGTAATATGTCTTCAGCTGTACCAGTTCAAACGCCAAATGCTGCACAAAATTTGGATCAAAATGAACTTTATTCAATTGGTTCTAACTTTTGGAATGTTCGTGGTCGTTTTAAAATTTTAAAATTTATTGATATTGAAACGCAAATGTCCATAGTAAAGTTACAAAATGGGAATTTTCTAGTTATTGATACAGTTGAGATGAACGATCGCCTTCGACAAGAAATCGATCATTTAACAAATAATGGAGAAAAGATTGAAGCTGTTATTGGTACTCATCCATTTCATACATTATCGTTTCCAGCTTTTTATCAAACATATCCTAAAGCAAATTATTATGGAACACCAAGACATTTACGTCGAATAACAGAAATTCCATGGAAAGGAAGTCTTGATGATAGTAATGTCAGAAAAAAATGGGAACCAGATGTTGAAATGCGTATTCCAGCAGGTATTTGTTGAAATAGATAGTTTTTGAAATGAAATAAATATTCGTTTTAATTTTAGGAGCTGAATTTATTAATCCTCAGCCTGAATCAACAAATCATTTTATAAGTGTTTTTGTTTATCATCCAGCATCTCGTACTCTTCATGTAGATGATACAATTATGTATGCTGAAAAGCCAGGATTTTTACTTAAATTATTTGGTTATAAAGATGGTGCAGTGGCATTTCATCCCTCGATTAAAAGTTCTGGCCTGTATCCAACAAGTGATGCGCCATATTTATTTCGTGATTGGATGCGTAATATGCTACGAGATTGGCCTTTCGAAAATATTTGTTGTGCACATATCGGTGTGAAAATGGGCGGAGCACATGCTGATGTTACCACATTACTTAATAATGCTGAGCCTTTATTTGCTAAACTTAGTGAAAGAAATCGAAAATAGAATTCCAGTGATGAAATACCATCTTCTAATCGTCCGGATATGAGCATTAGTGGAAACGAATGTGGATGATTCTACGTATTTCTATGTTTGCTTTTCAATAGAAACTAGTTACATATCACTTTTATTCTAGTAGCATTAAATAATGAGTTTTTGTCTGCCGTTGATATTTATATCTCATCAAGAGAAATACTTGTAAATAATGTAATAATAAATCAGCAAAAATAAACGAAATATGTTTTGTTAAATGCTTAGTAAATATGATCAAAATACGAAACAGTCAAAATGCCAAAAAACATGTATCAAGTATTCTGGAGTTATGATCATTTAACTCAGTTTTAGCTCTATTGCAGGATATTATAAATATAAAAACTGAATCATAGAATTTTTGTCTAACATGACATGAGCTCTTGTTTTCGCTGTCGCTTACATTTGATGTTGAAAGAAACAAAACAATTGAATTTTTAGTAAAATTTCTAAAACAGAAATTCTTGAAGTTCCTCTCTCGAATTATTACTATTTATCTTTTGTTTCATTACACCAATCATTAGCGAACGAAAGAAAATAATATCGAACATAGTGGACGACGACAAAACGTATGTTTATCATATACATATATAGTATTGCATTTTCTCTTAAAATGACACTGATCATTGAACAAAAATAAACAACGAACTCATATTTTGTTGTATCTGATATATATACACGTGCATAATTGTTTCGTTTATCGTCATCGATACATTTTATCAATGCAACTGTCAAATGGTTCATTGTTGTCAACAGACAATGAGTATATGCCATGCATTCTTAACAACCGATCGCGGCTACTTAGTGATGCTATAGCTGCATGGCTCACTAATTTTGTTCTTGTGCATATTTATGTTGCTTTATTGTTTTTTTGTGCTGTTTTTTCTCTTTGTTCTTCTTACTGTCGTCGTTTCATTCGGGCCATCAGAAAACATGTCAACTCATCGTCATATCAACAAGAAGAACTGAATGTATCCAAATTTACATTGTTGATTCAGCAACTGGCCGTGATACTCATTTATGTTCTACTTGCTTTTCTCTTTAAATGGTTCGGATTGGGTAATAATAATTATTCAATAACGTCTATGCACTTTTATCGTTGGGTTACAGAAGTGTCGCAGCTTCCAGCTCTTTTTCTTGCTTTCTTTTTTATGTACTATTTAGAATTAATGGAGCAAAATATGGATAGATATCAATTTTTTTTCGTCATGGAAATCATACTCAAAGCTTCATTATTCGTCGTGATGCGTTATTCTGAACATCAACCTAACTTTTTTGTCAATAGACTAAAATATTTGTCTGTTTTAATAGTTTGTGGAGAGTTGTAGAGAATCCAAAGATGCCGTGTTTCATACAAAATTGTTTGTTCTATAATAATATTCTTTAAAATAAATTGTATGATTACTCTAAATGCTGTGAAGTCTTTTTTCTGAAGTGTATCTAAAACAGTTTTGCATGCCTTTTATTATTTTTCTTCGAAACCATTCTCTCTATTCAAATGACTATTTGGATTACCTGCTGGAATTAAATCAAACAGAAAACGTTTAAAATAAAGCAGACTGAACAATTGTAATACTCACTGCATAGGCCAAGCTGGAAGTTGGGCTCTATCGATGTGACTGTTAGAGTAAAATAGATGATTTATACTTGGAGCTTCCATTGAACTCAATTGTCAAATTCTAATGAAGTGCCAAAATAAGTTGAACTTCGAAAATGATGTAAAAAATGATTGAGTCGAAATTGGAACTTGTCGTTTTACTGGTACGTGCTAGTCGAAACAGCTGGTCTCTGCATGGCATTCACTTATATTTACTTGATTCAATCGTATGTTTCAGAGTTGGAACCGGTCCGGCTGGTCACCACCGGTTTTTGCCGGTTGAAAATTTTTTTATAGATCTGCCATTTTTTCCTTGCGAAAACTATTAATAACAATTTTTCATGCTTTTATCAAAGTAACCGTTGAATTTCATGAAAAAAAAAAGTTTCATTGTTGAAAAATAAAGTCAAAGCTTTATTTCCTGGGTCTAATTTATTTCATAACATTATTTTTAAAGATTGAATTTAATTTGAAATATTATTCATCGAGAAATGCTAGGCCTTTTTCGAATTATCACGTACTACAAAGAAATTCCGCCTGTCATTCATTTTTTATGTGAAAAAAATATTGTAAACTTGCCGGTTTTCACCCGTGTGGAAAATGTTTTGGACCGGCCGGACCGGACCGGTCTTAAAATTTTAGACCGGTTCCAACTCTGGTATGTTTCTCAAAGGTCGATTATAGCAACGATAAATGAAGACAAATATCAAAGTGAAGAAAAACATAAGAAATCTCTTACAGATATTAAAAGATTTTCCTTTTTTCTTATGAAAAGTAGGTTTCATAATATTGGAAGAGGTCGATATTGATATACATATTGAGATTACTGAATAACATTAGAGCAACATAATCAACATGCAATTGTTCAAGTGCTCTTCTAGAAGTTATTTTCCGTATCAAGTTAATATTGATAGAGCGAACGCTTTTTAGGAATATCTGTGCTCCATTGTTTATATCTCGTTCATTTCAAAAACGAATAAAATCTTTGTTTTTCAATCACGAAAAAGAGAACTCTTTTCTGCTGCATCTACTCCTCCTATAAAACGAGCACTTGCAACCATCTCAATAATTCAACTATTACCTGTATACAATAAAATATTGGTTTTAACTGCTATGTTGTTAAAATACAGTATTTGCTCGTTTATCTTTTAACGAGATAAAGCGAGTGCTCAACAAAAAGGCATTAATAAAGTAAACTCCCAAATGATTTCACCCCGAGATAAATTCCTCTTCAGTATAAAAACAGTTATTAAAATGAACTGAGAAAATTATTAGTATATTTAATTTATAGAAAGATGATTTATAATCAATAGTGTAGTTAAAATAAGTATGGACATAAACGTCGGTACGTATTTATTTATCTTATACCAACGCTCACTATCGCGCATCTACAGATTCATTTATGTGCATTTTATTCAAAGAAGACAACTTTGTTGATCAAAAGATCAAGACGTGAATGATTAATGTCGTGTTTGAATTATCTTTGCACTAGGACATTTCTATTATCGCATAGAAAGAGTTGCAATATTATTTGTCATTTTAAATAAAAAAGGGTAAACATTTTGTTTTGCCATTTGCTTCGTTTTTTCCTCCGTCTCTCTTGAACTGCGAAGTATCTATCAATATAAAAGAAACGAGGGCCAGAAATTCACTGAATAAATCATAAAATTTCATATGGCACTAATGACTAGTCATTTCAAACAATATGAGCGAATAAAAAACTCATCAGAGTCTTGTTCCGTTCATCAATGTTCTAGTTTACCGCACAGTATATGTAATCATTGTGATCATCACTTTTGCCATGATCATGCGAATGAACACGAAAATCAATGCAGTCAAAGTCGACCACATTTAATCAATACGATCGATAAACTTGGAGTTCGACTATCATCTATTGAACCATACTGTCTCGAGCAACTTGAACGATGGCGTAACGAAGCTTATCAATCCATAAATCAATACTGCAACAAAAAGTGTTATGATCTTGTTGAAAAAAAGAAACAATATCTACAGCAAGAACTTGCTCTTACTCGAGATAAATTAGATGAATCGATCAAAGAACAAGATGAAATGTATAATCAAATTGATCATGATATTAATTTAATAGAAATAAAACTTGTTGAGCTTGAACATCTTCGATTAAAACTTCGCCCATTAATTATTGATGAAAATCTAGTTACTTCACAATGTCTTTTTCCATTGGCCCATCCAAATTATACGATTCATATCAAATCAGGCAATGAAAGTTCTATTGGTAGTAATGAAAGACATCTTCTCGTTGAACGAGAAGGTAAACATTTATGTTTATTGGATCGAAATTTTACTATTGTTAGCGAAATACCATTTTATCATGGTGTTATTCATAGTATTTGTTGGTCATCAGTAATCCATCGATTTATTATTGTTACTTTTAAACAAATATTTATTTTTGATGATGAAACAATGGTACTTTCAGAGTGTTCTATATCTGCAAACACAGATTGGTGGCGTTCAACATGTTCCGATGATGTTCTATTCTTATCAACTGCAGAATGGGGTTCACCAATTCATGAATTCGATCTTCGAGAATCCTTTCAATTTATAAAGACATGGCATACACCGGCAACATGCGCAATAGATGAAGTTATTTGTGATATTAAATATAGTAATGGCTTTCTAGCAATTCCTATCTTCAATAGACACACAGAAGAAAGTCGTCTTGATTTGCGTTCCTCTACAACACTCAATTGTATATGGTCAATTCATATTCATGGACGTTGTCGTTGTTGTGCAGTTAATGGCGATCAATGGTTAGCCATTGATCATGATGATTGTCGGTTTCTTCATATTTCAGCTGATGGACAACTCTTAAAAACGGATAAATATGATCATCATCAACGGCTTGAAGATGTTGCAACATGGGATGAAAACACTATTGTCGTTTTAACTAAGAAATCCATAAATTTACATGAAATTCGTTAATACTATGACATTTAAAAACAATTTTATGATTCAAACCAGTATTTAACTTTGTATTAATATATTTAGAAATAAATTACATCAAACCATAGAATTCTAAAGAACACCAATATAATTTAGGAATAGAAACACAATAGAGGCATTAATTGTCAGTAAAAAAATATATTACTGCATTACCATTTTAGAACAACATCGAAGAAATGTTTGTTAAAAATCAATTACTTTGTGTTAAGAGAAACATTGATATTTTGTATTTGTATCCCATGTCAAAAAAATTCGATTAAGAATTCGATTAAAAATCGATTATAATGGCACTATTATAATCTGATTAAAATCGATCTTTCTGAAAAAAAACTTATGAAAACAAAAGGTTTCGCCATCGAATCTCAAGAAAAGCGCTATTGTCAAGCTATATGATTAAAATCGATTATCAGGTAAGAATCGATTAAAATCGGATTTTCTCTGTGATTCTTTTTTGCATGGAAAGAGTAGCTCAATGCTACTCATCAGATTAGTGTGAATGACTATAGATCTCAATTCGATATTTCTATAAGTACTGTCGATCAACAATATCAATCGCCTTGTGAAGACTAGAAGGTAGATATTCTATACATAGACTACGACTTGTTGGAATGAGCAGTTCTGTTTAAACATAAAGTCAACGTTGCTTTGATCATGTATAAAATCAATGTTAAATATCTTTTTCGATCAATTGGAATAGCTTCAATCCCCATTTCGTTGCAGGCTTTTCTTGCCCAAAGTATCGTATTTACTTTTCTTTTTTTGGATATTGTTGTTTGATTGAAATAATATGTAGATCAGTGAATGCACATATGAGTATCTTCTGTTTCACTTATTCTCAAATAGTTGTAGAATACGATTTCAGAATATTCAATTGTTAAAAAGAAACGACGCATGCAAATGTTTTAATGAAATTCTCTCATAGATCACAAGAACGCTTTTACATAATAATCGTCACTGCTCAAATTTTGAGGATTGTTCAGAGAAAAGTGATCTCTAGACATTTTTCGCTGTAACTTGATTAATCATGACTTTAGTTATATTATTTGGCACATTTTATTTTCTTACACTCCATTGAACGTAAACTTCAGACTGTCTTTGGAAAAATATGCGTGAATCCAATATATCAATCAAAGGCCATTTTGGTATGAATTACTTTTTTGTTTTAACGTCATTCTCGTTCGAAAAAGTTACTTTTACATAGATATTCTTCATTTATCTTTATGAACATGTTATATCCGCAATTAGCTCAGAACATATTGTTCCTACGAAGGAACTGTTGAAAAATATTTAATTAGAAAAGAATGATGCTTTTTATTTTCGTTTTATGTAGCAGATTGGTGTCAAAGAAAATTATTCTTCTGATAGGAATCAATGTATATTCGAATATGTTAGCTTTATGCTCAACCTAAATTCTCTTGATCTGCCATTTATGTATCCAATATCACTCCTAGAAGTGTGAATAATCTTGATAAGATTATTTCTCGTTGCAAAAATGAATACCCATGTCGCACAAACCNTATAAATCATAAATAACTTATAATATCTCAAGAAGAAAATTTTTCGTTCACTTAACGTCTACAAGAGTTCCAACGATAACGTGTACCCTACAAACCTCACAGTTTGCTTACATTATCTTATCATATAGTTGGTAATATATGAGTGCATAGCTATCTCAGTACACTACACAACTGTAGATGTAATTTGATTTCTTTCTTTATTGTTTTTCTCTTATTATATTTTTGTTGAAAAACAGGCAAAAATAACATTCATTATGTTAATGGGTATTGAGAGGTCGCATGAAACCGGATTGTTTAAGATATTTGACTATACTCTAAATAAAAATTGTTTTCCCGGGAATCCAGGAAAATAGGTTTCCGAGCGTTCGAAAACCCAAATAGGTTTCCAGGCTGATTCCGAAAACCTGAATACGTTTCCGGACTAATCTCGGATACTTTTAAAAGGTTCTTGGAAAGAAAAAATGCGTTTCATATGGGGCAAAACCGGAAACGCTGAAGGGTTTCCGAAAAAGTGACAGGGTTTTTGGATTTTTGGAAACGGATCACTTTTTTCCGGAAACCGTGAAGCGTTTCCGGATTTGTCACTATATGAAACGCTTTAAAGGTTTCTGAAGTCGGTAAACCCTTTTTTTACTCTCAAAAACCTTTTAAAAGTTTCCAAGGTGAGCCCGGAAACCCTTTCGGGCATAAAAAAGTTCGGAAACCTTTTTGTTGGTTTCCAAGAAAAAGATTTTTATTTAGAGTGTACAGCATCCAAAATTTGGCTATATAATCTATACGTAGAGAGAAATCTATTGTGGTTTTAAAACCTCACTCTAGCCCAGTTTCCGAAAACAGACCAAACTATATGAAAGTCTCATAAATCATTCTTGTAATGTGAAAATTAGATCAATCAATTTTGTAAAAGGGAGTGTAATAAGAGTTTCAGTTAATATAACAAGGTCCTTTCTACATATACATTCTACAGTTAAAATCTCGATATTGTAGTTTAAGTGCTTTCCGAGAAAACAAGTCTTTTTCTATCATGCCTCTGTTATCACGTGTCATGATCGTTTCACCAATCACAAATTTTCTCTGCTCTATTTGATTGTATGCAGATATTGGGTTACTAATTGCTGCAAATGGGCACGTATACCCATTTGCTATTCTTTTTAAATTCTTTCAATCTCTCACTCTATTTGTTATTATTGTATCACGTTTAACATCGTTAAAATACCTCATTTTTGGTTACTTTTTAAAAATATACAATAAGAGAAAAACAATAAAGAAAGAAATCAAATTACATCTACAGTTGTGTAGTGTACGGAGATAGCCATGCGCTCATATATTACCAACTATATGATAATACAATCTAAACAAACTGTGAGATTTGCGTGGTTTAAATTTTTCTAGTGAGTGGAGAATTCATTGCTTCATTCAAATACAAAATATAGATGATTGACAACTACTCAATATTTGAGAGAGCATCAAAATATTGGCTTGACCTCTGTCAATGAGGATACATGAACATCAAAGAAAATAAATGAAAACTGCACCATATGCACCTAGTTCATTCTCGAATAAAGAATTATAGGTTGAAATGTATTGCTCAGTGAAAAAGCTAGTCATGTCTATTTACTGAGTGAAAATTTATTCTCCAAAAATAAATCAACGTATGAGCCGTGTAAGCAGAAATACAACAGAAAATAACTGTTATTCCGAAGTGCAATGATTGATAGTTTCTCTATCTCTGATATTCACTTGTTTCTTCCTACCTAAAATTGTTTAATACTGGCATTCACATGAAAATGATAATCATTACTTAATTTATTCTACCACAAAAAGAGATAATTTCACATAAACAAAAAATATCTAATTACAACAAAAGTAGTAATAATACAGGACAGAGAGGGAGAGAAAAACAGTACACTCATATCAAAATCAAGAAAAAGATTGCTTCATTCATAACATAGGTTATGTTAAATTAACTTGTATTTGTTAAGTTGATGATAAACATTCTTGGGAAGATCTTAAACTTTACACCCAACTAAACATTTGGATTGATATAGTAACAGCTACATTTAAATTTCTATTTTAAAATCAAATATATATTACAATCAACTTATCAAACACCACATAATGAACGAGTTGGTGTATAATTATTTGATCTAGAGAAAAAATATTTACGTTTTTCATTTTTCAACTGTTGTTTTATTTTTCAACTATGATCGAACAAAAGTTGTTAGGACGTCGATAATTCTTTATTCTTGATCATAACCACAAACCCAGCAAATAATATGTAGAGAACAGAATTTGAAGGATTTAAAGTTTTGGTTTCAACGATAAAAGCAGCTTGTAGGAAACTTTGAATAATTAAAACTGTAGTGAAGGATCAAATCGAACTATTTATCAATTGTGATGTTAGTTTATACAGCTTCATATAATTAAGTCAATAACTGGATGAACAAAGCTGAGCAGGAGCACTAATTTTAATAAACAAAAAAACTAATCATAAATTCCAGTTATCGTTAATGAAGCGACTCTGAAAAATAAAGAAATCGTTTTAAAAAATGATTTTTAGAAATCCAATATACTTACCATGTTTATAAAGTGGCTCTTACGAGAAAAAAAGAGAGTAAGAGATAATCGCATAACACACACCCACATACAAAACTAAATTTGATTGACCATTTGATCAATCACAATTCTAACAATATCATTGATATCTGATATGTGCTGTTGTTGGTATTGGGTGATTGCAGCTTGCAGTTGTTGTTGATGCTGGGTAACTTGTACTTCGAGTTGTTGTTGATGCTGGGTAACTTGTGCTTGGAGTTGTTGTTGATGTTGGGTAGCTTGTGTTTGGACTTGTTGTTGTAATACCGTGATTTGTGCCTGAAGTTGTTGGGCAGGAAGCTGTGGTCGTGGTGGTATATTCTGCAAAATAGATGAAACGTAAATTCTTTTTTGTCCGAAAAGACAAAATAGTCTGTTTCCAGGATATGTAAAACTTTGTAAATATGCGAAAAGACATGATTTGAAATGAAAGACTACTTCTAATCTCCCTATTATTAAAATTGAACTTCGATCTATAATGCAAGCATCAGTAGTTTTCAGATTGAAATATACTATGAATACAGATTACTCTATATAACAGAATGACCTTAAGATAGTTGTGTGAACTTATTAGCTATTCGTAAATGAAGTTATCATTTGTTTTAATGGTCATTCTTAAAAAGGAATCAGATTGAATATGTTGGCTGAAAGAACTTTTTCTAATTTTGCAAAGATTTTCAATTTTTTAAAGGCTTAGATAGATTTAGTAACAAAATCATCCAACTATATCCATCCCAGGACGAGCTTTACGACGTCCGTATACGGCCGTTTTCTGCCGTATACGACGGTAAATCGCCGTATTACATGGCTCCGTATTACGATCGTAAATCTCCGTGTCGGATTACGGGGAAATACGATCAAAAACGACCGTAAAGCGCCGGAATTCGCCGTATACGGCACGGAGATTTACGATCGTAATACGGAGCCATGTAATACGGCCAAATACGGCGATTTACCGTCGTATACGACCGTGTATGTTCGACCTGGGGCATGCTTGCATTTTATAAGAATGACGTGATGTCAATTATTGAATAAGAAAAAATATGCAAATATGAAGTAGAATTTATATTTCATATCTTAAGATAATCAGCACTTGAATATTGATAGAATAATAGTGAGTTCCTTGATGAAAAATATTTTCTGCTAAAATAGAAACTTTTTCATATTATATAATGTTTTTTAAGCTCCACTATGTATCAAAGTATTCATCTTAATTGAGACTAAGAGATCGAATAAAGTACGATGGCAAGAGAGTGACGAAAGAATTACCTTTTGTTTTCTATCCTACACAGAGTCTGTGTTCGTCTCCAGTATTATTGTACCATGCACTGAACTGTACACTAGGACAGGGTGACCCTCAGTATATCTCGAATAAAAGGGTCAATTATCTATAACATTCCTTCTTTTGATGAAGTGATATATAAATAGAACAGTACTTCTCGGCTGCCACTTGAAGGTCTGAGCATGTTATTCGCTATTATCTACAAATAATAACGAAATTTTCGCATGAAAACTTCAATAGACATATAAACGATTACATCTACAAGATTTATGCTGTTAACTATTCTAGGCAAAAATCTTTGTTCAAAATTGTTAAACTAAAACGTTTACTTTTATTGCTCCCATACGACTGAACTTGGTAAACAAAAAAACCAAAATGAAATAATCGACAAGAGATAATCAGAATAGGCAAGATAGAAAATGTTTCATTATGCCGATCTATGCCTAGTTTATTAAAGAATAGGCTTTTGTATTTTCGTAGTTCTTTGTTTATATGCGCCAATGAAAGATACTCATTATATACAATCACACTATTATCTAATCATAAGATGTCATTAGATTATGTCTTACAATTAACGTTGCTATAAATTATTGACTTTGAAAACTATGCCTTAATCGATAATAAATTATTTTCAACTAATGGGAAGAGTTCGATATAGATTAAGGAATGAATTTCTTGAAAGTTCTTGTATCATTATATAGTTAAACACTGAAGGAAGCATTTTACCAAACTTAGATGCCTATATACATGTGTGTTAAAAGTCGACCAACAAGTAAAGTACTTAATAACAACTGATATGTACAAAAAATAGTACGAATACTATATAATAAAACAAAGCGTGATGAATAATTTAATTTTTGAGGTAAAAGAGCCTTTTGAATTGGTAAAATGGGGGATTCAAATCAGACTGTATATAATTTAAAAGAGAAATTACCAATTATAAAATTCAAACTTGTAAATGATTTGGGAATTGCAATAGAAATCGAGGTTAATCGAAGGAACAAAAGAAAAATTATATTACAAATGTTACCCAAAAAAACAATCGAAGTGTGACAGTTGTTTATCCTCTTGTTAAGCTTCTTGTTCTATAGGTTTCTCGGTTTTCTTATTTAATACGCTTATGACTTTGTTCAATGTTTACTTCATTTCTCAACTTATGAATTTCATCAATCTGATATTTACTATACATGTATAAGTAAACAACCATTGCAACAGTTTCCAAGTCACCTGGTTGATTTTTCGATCCAATAATGAATGTTATCATTAAAAAGTAAGCGAATGTTGCAGCTAACAGGGTTTCACAATGGTCTTAATCTGAGCTTTCATTTTTTGTGACTAATCGTAAGAATAATTTTGAAAAGTCTGAATAATTATTTCAAAAGACGACAATATTCGTTCAATGGTCAATCAATTCCCTCGTTTAATCATATCATCAGTTTACACGTATACAAAAAGAAATATGCACAAAAAAAAGAAATCATTTAAGAAAAAAACCGCAACAAAAAAAAGGGTACAAATAGAAAACAAAAACAATGGCGAAAGCATGATCATCTTTGACCAAAAGCCAATTAACAAAAAGAAAGTAATTATATACAATAGAAAATATAAAGTTCATGCAAACCACATTGTGTTTTCAATCAATGGATTGAAATCGATTTTTGTCGTTAGAACATCATCTAAAGTAACGACCACATTCTCATCAATCATTGCTTCGTCTAAATCCGAACTAAAATGAAAGATTTCTCTCAGATAAAATTCTAAATACTAAAAACAAAAACTTACGCAGCAATACTTCGTTGTTCATTTGCCATTTGTCCTTCATAATCCAGATTAAGACCACGTGAAACACAAAGTGTTGCATAATGAACAGGTGCTGGAACAGATACAACTTTTGTACATCGAACATCCGTATGACATAAATAATATCTATTCATATTAAAAATTAGTAAGAAGAATTCCTTTGAAATATATATATTGAAATTCTTACGTTAATTGCTGAATTTCATCGGATGTAAATCCAATTTCATCATATAAAACTTGATAAAGTACTGGTCTTGATGTACCTTGTATAGCTGCATGAGAATTAAGATAAAAATCGAATCCATTTGGTGAAACAATATCGGTATCAATAACTGTTCCTGAAATTTAAAAAGTGCAAAACAAAGATTAGAAGTAGAAAAAAATAACACATCATCAATTCCATGCTCTTACCAGGTTGAACATTATTTGTTTGATTTGAGTTTTTATCCCAAACGAAAAAACGAGTATTGTGTCGTCTTTTAACCACGACAAAACAAATTTGAGGTAGTTGGTTATGACCATATAGTTCTGCAGATAATAAAATTTCATTTTATTTATCATTATTAGTAAAAACAACAAAATAATAGTTACCTTTACATGCCAGTCGAATAGCTCGTAATTCATTGTCAAGTACCTTTTGAAATGATCCATCGTCGACACCAGCTCGATAAAAAACAAGTTTATTTGGCAAACGTGAATTATGATTAGAGAATTCGCGTAATAATTCACCAACAAGTATATGAAGATCTTTTACTATTTCAAGAGCTATTTTTCCTTTTGGTGAAAATTGTTGTACAACGCGACCAGCATATTGTGTGCCTATGAGAAAGAAAAACAAATAAACAATAGTTTTTAATTAAAATAATAGCAACAGAATCTACAAACTTGTTGAATCTTTTGATCCAATAATAGCAGCTATTGACGGTCGTTCACGTGAACATGTTACATGAGTACAATCAATGCCAAAAAACATAAATACATCTGTACGAGCTGATGGTGACGTTAACGCACGCATTAATGATACAAGTTGGTTAACACCACCTAACTTTGCATTGAATTTTTGAACCAAATTCTTTTCAAAATTAATTTTATTTAATTAATAGAAAATATCGAGAAAAACATACCTGAATATACATATCCATTTTTCGATTATCACTATTTGACATTAGTCGATCAAAACGTGTACATTGAGTTACAATACCTTCAAAAAAAAATAGCAGTTATTTAAAGATAGTAAATGGTGAACGAGTTTTACAGAGATGAGCAATTAATTAAAATATTAAAACTGAGGAACGAAGATGTAACTAAAAGTTCGAATTCAAATAAATCAGATTTGACGGAGAGCTAAGTATTTGTATTTAAAACAGGGAAGCAAACAAAGTTCACAAAACGCTCAAGTTCGACTGGAGAAAAATATTCATTTTTGAAGTTTAGAACACGATTGATGATCTCTATTAACATACTTCGTTAGATTATTCAATAATTTCGGATTTCGAATAGGATATTATCATCAATAGTTGTCCTTATTCTTGTAAGAATGAATATGATACACTATTTAAGAAAACAAATCGTCTTACCAAGTTTAACATTTCCAAAAAATTTAATAGCATGATAAATGTCATCACCAACTTGATTAAGCACATAAATAATAACTTCGCATCCACTCATTTTAAGTTCACTCATACGAGCTAAAATTGTTTGTGGTACAGCTGCATCAGATTTCTCAATAGCTGGTGAAGTAAATCGAATACCATATTTTGACATAGCCTTTAATGAAACAAGACAAAAAAAATATTTTTTATTTCGTCAACGAAAATCAGTTGTAATAAACCTGTGGAATTCTACTGGCAAAATCTCTTGCCAAACGAATTTGTCGATTATCAGGTTCACGTTGACTAACAAGAACCACGGCCCACGTACGTATTTCACGTGCTTTAATGAAACTATTATTTAACCACCATTTACCGATTTGTACACGTTCGACAACATCACGCTGATCACCGTTTGATGATTTATATTTAATTTCAGGTGATGGTAAAATTCTTGCAGGTACCAACATCATTTCGTTAACATCAACAGTAATGCCAAATTTTTCAAGATATGAATCATTATTAAATCGACGTTCATCAGCAACACGTCGTATCATTCCATACCGTTCACCAGGACGAACAACCGTCTTTTTAGTAACTTTAGCACGTTGATCAGTTGTTAATGGTTTTAAACTTCGTTGCCATTCATCGACAGTAACTAATTCCATCGGTAAAAAATGTGATTGATTTTTAATAGCTGGATTATGTAACTCAACAACTGGTAAATGAGGATAACGTAAACGAATTTTCCATTTATCGTCAAAATAATCTGCAACTGTTATTTGTTCACCTTGATCTTTAACAAATTTATGTTCGTTTGCTGGACGGCCAAAAGATTTTAAGCGATATCGACGAATTTGATTTGTATGTGATGTAACAAACCAAAGTGATTTTAAAATCTTGCGAACAAGTAATGGATAATCTTTGGATGGAACACCTACAAGTTCGATTATACGAGTAACAAATTAGAGATACAATGAAAAAGTAACAGATAATATAGAAAACAAATAATACTGTTTATAATAATTAATTGGATCAAATTTTTTTCGCATCAATAATTGTAATTAAACGAACACAAAATCGTTTACATCAGTTTTGAAGATGCAAAACAATTCTCTTTGACAATCAATGCAAATTCAACAATACTGATATTAGGCTTAATGAAAAAATCTACCGGCTAGACTCCTACGTACAGATCTTATTGAAAAAGATTTATGAAAAATTCAGAAAATTTTATTTTACGAATTGATCTCTTATATCTTATCTAACAATTTAGTATATTAATCACTATTATTATTTCTGTTTGTTTTCTAGTTTAGTCTTTTTTTTTCATAAATACTCACCCTGTTTTCGTATATCATGATTCAAATAACAGGAAAGAAATTCAACTAAATTATAATTTTGATAAAAACAACAAAATGTATTATTAATATTTAATGTAGGGCCACGTTCACCAAGTACAACAGCTTGATAAAATCCTGATGCTAACCCACGTCCATCACCTAAAAAACAAATCCGAAAATGAATAGATTCTTAAAAAAAGAATGGAAGCTTCTGTTCTACCAAGATCATCTAATCGTTGATGTTTTGGATAAGATTGATTTTTAATAGTTATCATTTCTGATCGTTGTGTTTGCTTAAATAATGTTTCAAGTATTCGAACAGGATCATGTGGTCGTATTGAAATTCTTTTTTGCATAAAATCAAAAATAGTTTTTAATTCATAAGTTTTAACAAGATTAATGATTAAAAAACGAAATTTGTTTGTTCGTTCAGTTTTTTTATGAGTAACTTCACAATGATATTCTTTTTTAAAATTTAATGATAAATTTTCAATAGCATAAAGATTTTTGCCTTCATCATACCAAACAAGTGGAAAATGCTCTTGTTCAATTATTTTTTGAATAACTTGGAAACGTTCATCTTTTTTACACGAACGCCATGAACCGTCACGAAGTAACAGCTCAACATCGACATCAAATTGATATAAAATAATTTCATTCGTTTGTTTAGAAAAATCTATTCGAAAATGATTTGAATAAAGTTCAATTCGTTGGCCAGCTAAAATAGAAGAAAAGAAAAATTATTTCAATAAAGAAAAATAAGTCAACTACCGTGTCCTGATTGTGATGGTCTTTTGATAATTGTTGTTAATTGTGAATTAGGAACAGCTGAACGAATTATTGGACGAACAAATGAACGTGAACGTTTTTTAGTATCACTTCCAGCATCAGATGTAGCTTTTGGTGCAACATAATATGAACCATTATCCATATGTCCATTATGAGATGGTTTTTCGTCGATTATTCCACTCGACGATAATGAACGACGTTGAGAATAATCTGATGAAATTTCATCAATACGACTTGTACGAGCTAAGAAAAAATATTTTCATACAAATTTGTTGTATTAATTTTAAATCACTACTTTCATCTATTCATTTTATCTCAAATGAGAGAAATGTTATCATCGAGTTTACGGAAGATATTCACTGAATAGATTTCGAATACAATAAATGTGAAATATATTTTAATAGTATTTATCGAATTCTGTAATCGTTTAGAATTCAATTTTGATGTGATTCTAGGAAATATGAACTTTTCAACTTCAATTCAATACAATTAATTTATGACTGTCTAATTAAATTTAAAAATATTCATCGGTGACTAGTACCCATGTATTTTTCATCGTCGATCTCTTTTATTTCAAGATGACAAATGAATTTCGATATTAACAGTTTTTTTGCTTTGAATAATGTATTGTCAGTGAGTTTCTCTATAATTAGACAATTATTTATTTTAACAAATAGAATTTATTTCTGTGGGTAATATTTTCTCGTATTTAGCCTAACAATTAAATATTATCTATTTAAAATAACAGATAATAATCACTTGAAAAACCACTGTCCAATCATTCATTCATATATAATACTTTCTACTATGAAGAATAATGAAATAAGATTTGTATAATTTCTTACCACGTTTAGAAGAATGATAATTTCGATCATTATCATCTATTAAAAGTATAAAATATAAATTTTTTTTGTTAGTTAAATTAAAAATATAAATACCCTCTGGATGATCTCGGCCTTTATTCGACGCCATTGATCGTGAATACGAAGTTATTAGTTTACAAAACTAAAAATAAATTAAACATATCTTTATCAGAAATCAAAATATTCGTCCATCTCTCACTTAAAAAGAATTGAAATGTATGCTAGGTCGTCTGTCGATTAAAATGAACTAGTATCGATTATCTGACCTATAAGAACATCCGAGACGGACGAGCGAACAGATATAGATAAAGAATCGTCAGTCTCGAACAATGGTAAGTGAAACATTTCTATGTTATACATAAGATAAAAACTGGGTAAAATTCAACGATTATCCCGAGAAAATGTATATCGAGATATTTATCTCTTTCTTTCGTTCGATTTATTTAAACTGAGAACAATTTAGATTTGCCTAGGCTATAAATAACATCAGTTATTTTCAACAGTTAGAATAGAGAATAGATCAAATGAATCGTTCTTTGTATCGAATACACTGGGTCATTTTTGGATATCAAAGCAAAATGCAAATTTTATTTATTACAAAAAAAATAAACAAAAAACTTTTGATGATTTTCTTTCTAATGAAATTTTTTTAGAAAATATATTTAATAATATAATGAATCTCTTTTTGAGAGAATCTAAAATGGTTTCAACTTTCAAAAAAGAAAAATTTTATTCTAAACAATTAACAATACGTTAAAAGAGAAATATATCATCGAACTATTTTAGGAGCAATTATATTCTTGAATTGATAATTATCATCATTTGATAAAATCAGTAAATGAATTACACTAAAATGATTATTAAATATTTGTCAACGTTTGCAACAACAGACATGCATGGCATTTGAATCGAATTCAATTTTGTCTATTGAAGATATGAAATAAACATTTTCGATTGTGTACGATCTCTTTGAATCGATCAATAATCAATGTTTTTATTGCATTTTAGAAAAAGAAAACTTGAAAGGAGACCGATATGTTATTTGCTTTTTTTCTAATATAAAACTAAAATAAATGCAAGCCGATTGAGAATATATTTAATGTAAAATTACAAATACCGATGAGAAATATGAGAACATAATAAATTTGAAATAAAAACGATATTTAATTAAGCATCTTTTTTCTCTGAATTATTGTTGAAAATAGTTAAATAGAAGCTTTTAGATAAGTTTAGTAAATCTCTCTATACATATTTAACGGATGCCAGCATGATTTGATTCAAACGAATTTGCTGTTTTAGTAGAATAGCGCATGTAATCTTATAATTTAAGATACATGTTGTGCGAAAAATCATTATCTCTCAAATCTTGTGCCTTTATATATTATAAATTTTATGAATAAATTCTGTCGTATGTAAACTATATATATATATGAGTACAATTCATAAGATTTCAGATATGAAGATTGCTTTTATCGATGAACTTTATCTATAATGAATTATGCATTGGTTTAGCTTTCTATTACAATGTTGAATTTATAAAGGCAATGTTTAGAAGCACTTCTGAATAGCTAAAAAAAAATCATTATTTGCTATACGGCGTTCTTAAATATTCGTTAAGAGAACGAGAAAATCTCACCTTCGTACTTTGAAATTATGTGAGGATGAAAAAGTACGGTTAATATTCTCTTGATATTTTGGTCATTTAAAAAGAACTCAAAAAGTAAATGTAAATATTTATCTTCATTCATTTCATGTGTCGCATCGTTTTCTTTGCGTTTTATAAAAGCTTCATACAAAATAAAATAACAAATAATAGAATTTTCGCTGCATTGTCATATATTTTGTTTCTATTATAGTTTATTTAAAGATACATTTGAAACATGGCTCGAAAACTTCAGCTTTTAGCAATTATTACTAGTATTTTAATAGGTATTTTTGCATATTTATATCATGTACCAAATAGTGAAGGTGTTCCACAAATGGATCGTATTCGTTTACTTAGTGCTTCAATGAAAATCATTAGTTTTGTTGTAAGTAGAATTGTTTTCAGTTGTTGTTTCTTACTTGTTATCTTTTTATTTATTCTTGTTTATTCTATGCAGGGTCTAGTATCTGAAACATTTGGTTTTGCTCCAGCATGGTACGTGCAACGTAATAGTGGTGTAATCTTAAAGAAATTGAAACCAACTGAAGTTAATGTTAATTTGAAAGTATTGGAGAAAATCTTATTTTCCATTTTTTTGATAGAACTTTTGTATTTTTTAAAAGATAGAAGATACAACAATTGATGGTGTACCTGTTCGTATCTACTCTCCACTTGATTTAAAAGATGATAAGGCAAAATTGTTTCCAGCAATTATTTTTTTTCATGGAGGAGCATTTTATATGGGTTCAATTGGTTAGTATACTTTAATTTATCTAAAATTTCAATTACTTTGTATAATTTATTATCGTAGAAACTCATCATTCAGTAACACGTGAATTAGCTCTTCAAACGCGTTTTATTGTCATTTCTGTTGGGTAAGTTTTGATTAATATTTATCGAAATGTTTGAATAACTTTTAAAATTTCATGTAAAGATATCGTCTTGCGCCTGAACATCCTTTTCCAGCTGGACTTGATGATTGTATTAAAGTAACTCAATATGTTCTCGATACAAATAGTGCAGAGAAATTAAATATTGATTCAAAACGTGTTGCTATTTCAGGCGACTCAGCTGGTATGAATCATTTACGTTGCTTTTTGTTTTCAAAATCTACTTTTATAACTTTTCTTATTAATCTATTCTTAGGTGGAAATCTAGCTGCTGTTACTGCAATGCGATTCGCCAATAATTCAAATACGCCTCGTCTCCAAATGTTAATATATCCTGTCCTTCAATTCTTTGATTTTATGGTTCCTTCATATCTAACACCTGCATTACATATTTTTCATTTTGGAAGAGGTGGTCTCGTTCTTGAATTATACATAAACAAAAGTATCAGTGAGGATATAATTCTTAATAATCATACTAGTATTGAACAAAAAAACCAATATCGTCGATTTGTTGATTGGTCATTAATTCCAAATGAATATCGACAAATATACAAAAAACCAATAACTGATAATATCGATGGCAATCCTAAACTTATAGAAAATGCAAAACAAGTATTACATCCAGATCTATCACCATTGTTAGTTGAAAATGAAGAATTATCAAAATTACCATCAACATATATACTTACAGTTGATCATGATCGATTAAGAGATGAAAGTTTTATATACGCAGCTCGTTTGAAAACTAATGGAGTCGATGTAGTACATCGTCATTATGAAAATACTTTTCATGGATCACTAACTTTCTTAGATGGATTATTTGAGTTAGATATTGCTCATCGAATGCTCAATGATATTGTTGAATATCTCAAAGAGAAGCTTTAAACATCTAATTTCATATTTTATTTCAAGTGTTACTCATACATTTCATATTTTATGATTCTTGAATAAAAAAAAGCTATTGACGAATCGAGAGAGATAAAAAAAAGACCAACGTTTCATTTTCATTACTATAATAATATATTATGATTGAAATTCAACTAAGATTTGAAAATGGACCAGAAGTCGATTGTATATCAGAAGATCATAAATCAATATCTATAAAAAAAAGGTTATTAATTAAAGTGCAAAATAAATTTGATATAACTTTGTCTTAATCAAATAAATAGGTCAGTTTTTTTTATTAGTGACAGAAGTGGATTTAGACGAATCATTTTTGTTACACAACCCTACAACGAAATATTATTATTTTTAATCTGATGAAATAATTTTCACCTCTTTTCAAATAAGAAAAGTTCATCTGAACAAAATCAAGTCAGAATCAATATTTGCAACATCTAACTACAGTTCTGTATACGACAGTTTTTGTCTAAAAAACGATTATGAATGTCTCAATTTGCAACCAATTGTAGGACATAAAATGGAATTAATTATTTAGAGTTGTTGAATTGAGATTACAAGATTGAGTTTTGATATCTCTTTTGGTAGGATTGTGCAGTTGAATTCTGAAACAATGCTATTTCAGTATATCTCGAATTGTCTGTCACATTTGATTTTTTTAAAAATTGATATCTATTATTATTAATTTTCAGTTTCTACGAGCTAAGCATTGCTGCTACTTTGTAGATATTTTTATATTCACGTAATCTAGACTTGAGCATTAAAAGTAAAAACAAAACTAATCAAATATTCCTACATTAAAAAGTCAAATGATGTCGAGAATTCATTTGCAAAAATAAGAAAAATGAAGTTCGGATGCTAATTGGTTTTTTGCAATAAAGATACCTCTCGTATATTCTACTTTTTATTTTCATTTATAGGTTGTCGAAACCAAACATCTGATTTCAATTACAACTAACTGTCAAACTATGAGACTATCTTTATTGTTCGCAAAGATACATTCGATTTTTGAATAATAATCGTTGTGTTTATTCACCTTGTATTGTTTATTATTATTCTGTTTCTTTGTAATATCGTTCATAGAGCACTGTTTATTGAAATGCAGAAATTGTTTAGAAGCAAATTATTGGTGAAAATTTATCGATTTTCCGATGCAATACAATAAATCGTTGAGTGGTAAACAGCCTTAATTAGTTTCTTTTCAAGTTGTCGATTGCAGTTTGAATATATCATAATATTATTTATGAAATATACTCTAAATTTTATGTCAAACTTTTGAGAACTAAATTATTTAGATATTTCATCATGAATATTAATTGTTGAAGATTTTTGATTCCATCTATATGTATATGTCGCAATAATATTAGGTTCGCTCAATTATATCTGCAAATGTTTTTTTTTAGAAAAAAAAGCTGAAAAGCTATCTGATAATGTTAGATACATTTTAAAACATATTTAGTTACTTACTTAAAAATAGGTCGTATATATTTCGTCAAGAATTGAAAATTCATTTAGTTTGCGTATGAAACAATACTACATACATAGTAAGATCTGTATTTCCCTGCTAATTTCATTTATTCAACTTTCTGCAATGTGCTCATTACTGATCAAACGATATTTGAGCACACTGGCACTTCCCTTTGCAAAACATAATAAATCGAATCAATAGATAAAAGTTCAACTAAAAATGATTTCTATTTAAATTCGCCAATCGATTTTATTTGAATCTTGATTTTTTTGTGCTGCTCTATTTCTTAATAGATATTCTTGTTCATGTTGAAATGTTGGATTTTGCATCAGTTGTTCTTGTCCAGCAGCACTCATTTTTTCATATGCCTGAGGATCAATCTTAACAACGGGTAAACGAACAAGTTCAACTTCAATAAGTGCACGTGGCTTAGAATAAGAAACGATTATATTATGTGGAGTTGGTGGTGTTTGAAGAGCTTCAGGGGGTAGAGAATGTTTAATAATTCGTTTTGGTGCAGGTTTGTATGGTAACCATTGTTCAACAACAATAGGACCTTCGATATATATAAATGAATCCAATATAAAAAATTTAGAAAAGAAATAACATACGCGGTTTAGGCGGCAAATCGGGATAACGATGAATGATGATCTACGAAAGGATGCAAAATAATTTATTATTTTCACAATAAGATACAAGCTATAACCTGTTGCTGTGGTTGTTTCGGTGGTGGAATATATTTATTGTAAATAATTGGTTCGGCTGGTTCAGCTGGTGGAGCTGGTGGTGGTTGAGTTTTAATAACTATTGGTGAGGGGGTTCGAGGCTCACGTTGACCTATACGAACATGAATTGGTGGTTTTGAAATTTGTGGTTTAATTAAAACTTCTTGAACTTGAATCTCAACAGGGTGCGGAGTTGGTGGTTGTAATTGACGTAGATAAACCTTTTGTTTATATACTTGTTCTTGGCTTTCACGTTCTTCATAAATAGGATTTGGATCCAAATTTAATTCTGTCATTGAATCACCGAGATCAGTTAACTAGAACATAAAATAACGTATTCAAATGAAAACTGAAAAAAAACGAAGTTTTCGTTACTCGTTCTCTTGCTGCATGATTTCCTATTTCTTCATCACTGCTCGCACTTTTTCTTTCAGATCGTTGTGGATCGATCTTACTTGAAGTTGCTGTATCAGATGGATACGGTCGAAAAGCTGAGACATTTTCATACTCTCGGAAGCCGCGAGGATTTGTATTGATTTCCACTTGAGCTTTTGTTAAATCAATTGGTTGTCCATGAGCCTTTCCATGTTTAGTTAAAATATCTGTAACATAATTTGTAATTGAACTTTTCTTAGTTGTACTTTGAGATGATTTTCCTTGCTGTTCATCTGAAGATGATGTTTCATCATTGAAATCAGATGACGAAAGATCAGTAGGAGTGGCCTTTTTGGCCATTGTTTCACGAAATATATATTCTGAAGGTTGTTATGCGTTTTCTAGTTGCTTACAAAATACGTAAATGAAGAAGTATATGATGACGTGGATATGAGTCCTTGTTATGCATAACTATCAACAACCAATCATGCAGACAACGACGTCTTGCTTTTTTTTTACCTTCGCATCATTGTCTGTCGTTACATTTTTTACTTTTCTACTTCTTTTATATGAATAACTAACGTTACCTAATCATTCATGCGCGAATCATGTTACACATAGGAATGCTTTTAGTGAGAAATAACCCATCATAAAAAAAAATGTTTTTCAATAGATAAATAATTATCTTATTAAGGCTGCCGACCTATGGATTTTCGATCATTATTTTCATCAATTTGACCACAATTGATCACCCTTGATTTTCATATACTAATTTTGCAGACTATCCGAAAGAGTTACTCTACTTTTCCGTAATGATGTTAAAGGAAGATGATACTGTCTTGAACATTTACACGTTGACTTATTAATACATGACTGCACTTCGCTGCGGTGGCATACATTTTGTAATCTCACCAAATAGAAAATCTAAAAACTAGGATGTAAAACTCTTTGTTTTATACAGAACCTAATCGATTTTTATAATCTTATGTTGAGTGAAAAAACGATTTGAAGTTTCAAAAATATCAACAGGTAAATTTTCTTGTTTGTATTATATCCTGTTTGAGATTTCACTTGGTGTTACATCAAACGTATTTGTTTAAAGCGTTTTCGGTCTTCAGAACACTTGACACGAAATTTTTTGATTTCTCTAATGAAAGTACCATTCTCACTAATAAGAAATCTGAAATTGAATTTTTTTACTCCGTAATCAAAACGGAACATTTTGCCTGTATCCAAAACAAAAGGAAAGTTACTTATAGTCTTCCTCATTACTGTTGGATGACAATGTAACTTCTTATAAGAGAGAGAGAGAGAGAGAGAGAGAAACAAGAGCCCAGGATCAAGAAAACGACCTCGTAAACAGGGTCGCCAAACCTCCGGATTTAGTCAGGAGAATCCTGCTTTTACAATTTGTTTTCATTGATTGATCTAAACTAAGATTATTACTGTAATAAAACAATGCTACGTTAACAACTTATATACTATAAAGAAAAAAAACTTCTTTCGAAAGTTATCGAGCTTTTTATATTGGAAATAGATACGATCGGTATAGTACCAAATTTATTAGAGGAAAATTTTTTATCACAACCTTTACTACCTGTGGAAAGTTCTGATTCTGGTTCACTAAAACAAAATTCAAACGGCTGTGAAATGCTGAGTAGTGTAGAATACATCTAATTATCTTAGTTTTATTTTATGCAACATTTAGATAACAATGTGCTTCAAGAAAAAGCAATCTTTCGGAAACAAATTAAAAAAATACTTACAAAAATTTTTAAAGATTGAAAAATGTCAATGCATTGTGAGACAACCAAGCTTTTCAGTCTTCTACTCAAAGTTCGGTGCTCATAAACAGATGATCATATCTTTTCTAATGTTATCGATTGAGCATAGTCACCATGCTTTTCGACTTCAACTCTATAATTGATAAAGCAAATTCTGTCTAATGGATAGAAAGAAAACTGTGGAATAAAGCTATTAACACGCAGTGAAATCTGTGAATGAATGCTATTTTGAAGAATAAATCAGATATATTTATTGGAACAAATTTTCATTGAAGATATTATTAAGACTGAATCCAACTGTAGTCCTTCGTATAGCTGTTAGAAATAATTCTAAATAAAATAGATCAATAGATATTTTTTTGTAGAGACTAAATACATCTCTAAACAAAATAAACTCATGTTTATTCCGCATGTCTTTTTTCAATTCATGTCCAAATCGATCAGATTTCTACATTTCATTTTTTGGTTTACCCCACATTCGTCCCATAATTCGTCCCATGAAATTAGTCCCGTATTTTTTAACCTTATTCGTCCCAGTTAAAAATTATTTGATTCTTAACTCGTCCCATGTGACAACATTAATACTAATTGTTCCATTCTACAAGAGGCTTGACTTATCAATTAAAACTAAATTGAAGATCGTAACAGGGTTCATCTATGTATAATATAATCACGCAATAGAATAGAAAATGGCCTGGAAACGATCGGAAATTCTAATATGTACTACTAGAACACTCTTAACGGTGACATCTCACTATTATTTTTGATAAATTGGTGGATCAAGCTATGCGATACATAAAATCAAAGACAAAAGGATATGATAATTTTTATACATAACTTGATCTCATTTTTGTGGTATGCTTCGATTTACAACTAGTGAACGAAATCAGCAAGTACTAAATTATTTGGATTTTCAATATACTGTGAAGCGAAGGGTGTGGGTGTGTTTATCTCTTCTCTATTTTCTTATTGGATGATAATTAATAAAATATAACCAGACTTTCTCTCATGTTAATTGATATTCTCATATAGAATGGGACGAGTTAAGAATCAAATAATTTTTAACTGGGACGAATTGGGGTAAAAAAATATGGGACTAATTTCGTGGGACGAATGTGGGGGATACGTTTCTTCATGGACGATATATTTTGTCTGCTTTATCGATTTTAATGTGATAAAATACACCTAAATAATCACCTAACAAATGAAACTATGTAAAAGTCATTTGTAATAGTTGTAATCTTAAAAATCATGCATCTTTGGACTAATCTATTTTGTTAGTCTTGTAAAAAGTAACATTGATTGTTTGTGTGGTAAGAAGCGTTTAGTATGATAGCGAATATCAACGAACGAATATTTTAAAAATTGAACCCAGCTCAATAGAAAATAAAATGTTGTATACGCAGGAGTGTATTTGTAATGTTTTACCGATGAAATATGGTCGGAAATGGTTTAATTAATACTAAAATATTTTCTTAAAACGATTCTATACACTGTGCTATTCAGCTATAATTTATATATTCTTAAAATAAAAATTACACAAGCAACTACACTCTAATATAATACAATCCATACTGTTGAGATTATCGTTACAATTCTCTAGTTGATAATGAGACATGATTTCAAGTATTTCCTTTTAGAGTAAAATTTACTTTTTTATAAACATTCATTGTAAATTCTGACTTCGACGAATAAAACAATCGATCTAAACAAAAATGCAGTAGCAAGGGCGTTAAAAGCGGGAGGGATGTGGGGCGCGACTCCCCTACCTTTGAAATTTATCACGGTGTGTCCCCTGCTTTGAGACCCAATTTACGCCCCTGAACAGTAGATACTAAAATACTCAAGATCAACTTTTTCTGTTCAACCATCGAATGTACTTGTTGTACACCGAATGTAAAAGTTTATTTTTCATTCTGTTCTGTTCTGTTCTGTTCTATGTTTACTTTGCAACACAATCCAGTAGGACTTCAGCATAATTTCTTTCTTACGGAATTCTATTTTATAAGAACGAAAAAGAAAAAGCAGACAGAACAAAGTAAAATGAAAACCTTTCCGTTGATTGGATAAAATGAAAGAGAATTTTTCTTGTAGTTGAAGATACAACAAGTAAAAATTTTGGCTGGGTAAGATTATTTTAAATTAGGTCATGCAACAGTATCTATTCTCAAAATTTTGTTTACCATTACGCGATAATAATGATTATTGTCGTTATTTTCAATCAAGAATGACAGAAACTAAATTTCGTGCATTTGGTTTTGGAATTCTAATTGCATTATTTATTATTTATTATTTATTGTTTCATGAAACTCAAGTAAAACCAACAATCATATTTATGAATAAAAATACTTCATCTGAACGAAAAACTTCTCATATGTATTCGTTTGTAATTAATGGAAAATTAGTTCCCAGTTTTATTAGTAAGATTTTTGACAAGGCTCAATTGCCAGCAACATGTTTAGTTGTAATTCGTACAACTGATGGAGGTATCGGAAATCGAATGTTTTTATTCGCTAGTGCTTATGGTCTTGCTCGTCTTCATCAATGTGATCTTTATGTTGGTCCATGGATTGTAAAAGATCTTCGCTCAATATTTACTATTCATTTAAATGAAACACCTGTTCACTTAGTAACAAACGATTCCGTTGCCAATGAAACTGGAATATATGGACGATATAGTGCATGCACTTTATTTGATGACTTATTAAAAGTTCCATTAGATCCAAACTTAACTCGATATGAAATGATTGGATTTTATCAAGCATTTGGATACTTTCTTAAGTATAAAGAGGAAATATCATATTTATTTCAATTCAATCAATTTTCAATTAAGAACAACGTTCCACTAGTTGAACAATTACTGAAAGGTTTGTTTTCATTAATAAAGATTCATTTCGCTCACGTCAAAATTAGTATTAAAAATAAATAAATAGATGAATACATAAAGAGGGAAAATGTCAGCTAGATTAAATCAGTCTGCTGACATTTCGATAAATTAGTTGAATTAAAAATTGAATCGACAGTTAGATCGATTTTTTTAAATTGTTTTTTCTTCTTCTAATTGAATAAAATCGATCCAGATTTATGTTGAAGGACAATCCAACAACAAAATTGCTTCCGTAGAAACAAAATTAGAAAGGCAAGAATAAAGTCAATAACTTTGTAAGTTGTTCTATCTTATACACTAGATATTTATTAGTGCTTCTTCGTCGTTGATTCAAAATAATCAATAAATTGGAATCGATCTGAACAGTTTCAGAAAAGCATATTGATGTTTCTTGCGTTATAGAAAAAAATGTTGGCACAAATTTCTTTTAATTAATTTATCTTATGAGAAATACGTTAGTATGATATACTCATAATACTAGTTGGAATAAAAGATGAAAACAATATATACAAGTATATGTCGATTAGACAATACCGAAATCTATTCAATTATTTCATTGTCAATTGATCTAATACTGTCGTCATGTAGTTCATGCATTGCATACAATTATTTTCGTAATCTGATCTCATCTATAGATTCATGCGACAAAATCTAATCTTTAGTAGATATTTTTTATGCTTACAAGTATTAGATAAAAGAAATTTTAAGATATCGATCAAATGGTATGAAAAAACTTGTTTCTCTCGATATTTGCAGATTTCCCAAAAACAATGGAAAACATTGTTTGTTCAGGGTAAAGTGATGAGAAGCAGTCTATGTGTCTGTACTATCAAGAATAAGAGGTTGATTTGTTCGAACCTAGGAATTCTATTTTTTTTCTTCTAAGAGCAGATCTCGATAAAAGCCTGAATGAAGCTTGTGTTTCTTTTATTATGATGATTTTAGCATAAAATAAGCATTCATATTTTTGGAGTATTTACGAATTATTCAAAGTCACATTCTCACGTCATCGTTAACAACGATCATGATTAGGCAGATCTTTCATGTGCGCGTGTAAAATTGAGTACAAGTCTTATGTCTGTTTCGTATAAAATTGAAATTTCTTACTGTTCGATGTCAGATGAATCATGCGTTTGACATTGATGCTCTCATGAAAACTAATTGTATCAAAAAGTTCTCGATAGTAAGCTTTAGTTAAGCTAATAAAAACAGAAAATCTATTTTTTTTCTTCTTTTCAGTTGTTTGGAATATTCCATTAAACCTCGGCAACTATACCAAAGACAATGTAACTCATCAATATTTGAAATCTCTTCTAACACGTCCACCAGCTCCATTAATACCTGTGACATGGATTGGAATCCATATACGGCGCGGTGATTTTTTAACATTTTTTAAAATTGATACAAGTAGTGGATACCTAAATTTTGCAATGAACTATTATCGTCGAAAATATATCAATTGTCGTTTTTTAATAGCTAGCGATGATAAAGACTATGCAAAAACAAATTTAGGAAATCTTTCCGATATTTTTATAACTCCTAACTCGTTCTTTTCAGGCGACGATTTAGCTGCTCTAACCTTATGTGAACATACAATCGTAACAGCAGGTAGCTATGGTTGGTGGGCAGGATGGTTAGCCGGTGGAAATGTTGTTCATGATCTTAATTATCCAGTTGCAAAACAAAAGTGTTTACGAGAACATTATTTTCCACCTTGGTTTCTTTTTCCACACAATAGCTCCAGTCAACAACCGCCATCAATGCGACCCTCAAATCAGTAAATATATTGATAAGGATTGTTTTTTTGCTCATTTCTGTAATAAAATATCTTAACGAAATTTTGCTAAAATTTATTTATATATTTTTTTTAAATTCTAGTTTATTGTTTTTTCTTTTGAATAATAATGGATAATGAGAACAAAAAATATGGAGGCAGTGCTAAGAACGACTACAAACAGACTACAAAATAAAGACAACAGGCAAATATATATACATGCCCAACGAAGAAATGATCAAAAAATGTTAATTAAGCCGAAGCTCCAGAAGTTGCTGTCGAATTTGTCTTTGAGGCTGAATCAGGTGCTAACGTACGAATAAGACTTGCAGCCATTTCGAAAAACTCCATTACTTCAGATACAGGTTCTTCTACTGAACATATCATAGAATTATCATTATCACCCAGTTCCCAATTTATTGAACGATTTGGCTCAAGATTTTCCATTTCAGTATCATCGCCGAGGGCTCCTATAAAAACATCATAGACAATCAAAACAAGAATAACAGAAAAAGAAACCTGTTTCAGCAGAAAGCATTGGATGATGACCATCAATTTTTGAATTTAAATTGCGAAAATCTAGCAAATATGATCGATGATCAACTTGATATAATTGAAGACCCAATTTAACCTTAGAATATAAAGACGATATATGAGATAATAGAAGAGATTATTGATCATGCACTGGTGGTTCAGTGATAGAATGCTCGCCTGCTGCGCATGCGACCCGGGTCCGATTCCCGACTAGTGCACATTTTTTAACTATTTTTCATTTTGTTTCGTACTACTTACATATCGATCAGTATTTGGAACTTTACGCCGTGATCGAACGCTATACATACTATTGTTACAGAATTTCCATTCCTAAATTGACAAAACTTAGTTAAAATTAATTAACAAAAAAATAATTTAGCTAACCATTCCTAATTCTTTCATTGCTTTAAATACTTCGTTCATAATATCTTGTGGTTTTGATTGAGATCGAATACCTAAATGCCATTTAGCTTTTTTTAATGATGCTGCACCTGATCCACTGTTTCCTGTTGTTGAACCTAAAGATTTTTGACTATGAGATAAATGTTGATGCGTAGTATTTGCATTGTTAGAAGAACTATTTGTGAGATTATGTGTATCGATTGGATCTAATGTTACGCTTAGATCTTTTAAAGCTAAATTGAAAAAGAAAAAGAGAAATTTCATCGAAATGCCAACTGATTGATAGTTTGATGTTAACCTGGCATTTTTTCTGGATGCGGCCGAATTGGAGATGATTTCTATTTAAAGAAAAAATAAGAAAAAATAAATATCAGTAATACAACCTTCAAAAGTCTTATGTTCAATAGAAGCCAGAATATATATAAGAAATGCTACAAGGGTATAGAATAATTGGCGATAGAAAAATATGATTTATAATAAGCCATCAGTGCTCTTAATTGATAGTCCAAAAATTTACAAACTGCGTTAAATAGATGGGGTTTTGGAACTATACCAAAGAGAAACAATAAACGGATGAATTAATTTCATATGTCAATAGACGAATACAAGCAAAGAAGACACTAACTTTCCATATAATATACCAGAAGAAAATACATAAGCACAAAAGAAACTCACAAATGGTGACGGAGAACGAGCTGATGAAGAATTTGGCTAGAATTTTGTTGTGTCTTTGTTTTAGTTTTTTTAAATAAATATTCAACTTACAGTCATAGCTAAAAATGCTGAATGAGGTGGACTTGATGCAGAAAAAAAATCAGCTATTTCCACTTTTCGAGCTAAAATTAATGTATTTAAATGAAAAGTTGATTTTGACGACTTAGAGAAAAACTGACCCTCGTTCCATATGCGCTTATTATCGATGATTAAATGATAAGCAATAACTAATTGATCATGAGGATCATTGAGTAATAATGCCTCTTGAACTTCAGCATCAGTTACGCCAAACTTCTAGAATATAATCATTTATAATTATTATATCAATTTTTCATGTTTTTTAAATCACCTCGCAAACTTCTTGTATTGCATCAAGATCGACTATGTTTGTACCTTCTTCACCTGTTTTTGGAAATAAATAATCAGGTAAGTTTACTTTAAACCATTCATGTTCTCTAAAATATCACCATAAAGTAAATTCAAACGACGTAAATTCTTCTACCTGATTTCTTTTATTGTTGCACGACGAACAGGATCAACAGTAAGCATCCTTTGAAGAAGATCAACCACTGATGTATTTAAATACTCGGGAATTGGAAAAATTCCAGCTGTAAAAACAAACAAATATCAAAATAAAATATTTATCATTTTGAAGGAAACAAAATATTTTGGTCTATAACGGTGAGGTTTTTAATTTATTTAGAAGAAAAAATACAGAGGAATAATCAGTGCTAACCGCTCGATCTTTAATAATCATAATAACAAAATAATAAAACCTCTACTGGTTAACATCTATTTTTAATAAATAATTTTCAATAGTTCTACTGATATTCATAAGAGAAAATTGTTATTAAAGCTGAAAAACAACCGACAGATCTTGTTTATCCATTTGTTTTGATTAGACAATAGCAAATATGATTGCATAAGAAAAAAAAGCAGATCATATTATTATTATTTTATGGCATTTAATTGATTCTTTCCTAAAGAAAGATTCATGGTTTTAATAAAACTACAAAGTTCAAAGTAAATGACTTGCGTATTATTCCTTCGTCACGACAGCGATAACTATAAACTATGAACTCGTTGTTAGTATTCTTATTTAAAATAAACATCAATGAGTGATTTTCAATTTTAGCCGTTTGTTCTTAAATATTCTCCTAAGACTAAGCCATGCCATGCCTTTTCGTTATTTTAAATATAATATTAACATGTTACACTTGTATAGATTTTCATAGACAGTTCTTTTACAATACAAAGTAAATTTGTAAGTTTGATGCTCATTTCCGAAAACAAAAATCAACAGTTAATTGAAACATAGAATTTTGACTTGAAAATTATCACCAAAACTATGACTTCTCTTACGGTTATTTACAAAAAGAAACAGAAAGACTAAACTATGTAAGTTTCGAGAAAATTCATTGATAATGAACATACAATCTTGATAGATCCATAGATAGATGACGGTCATAAATAAATAAAAAACATTCGTTATACGAAATATTTTATAATTAATATCCGTTACAATCCGTTCTAATATATATTGATTAACTCTACAATAAACTATTTATAGATTGACTTGATACTCACCAACAACCTATATTAATTCATTTCTTTTGTAACTTTTAGACTTTCTATAATACGCATAAGTCATGTTTTTCGTAAATTTGAAATCAAATAACAAAAGTGCATCGTGACATCTTCATATTTTAGTAGTTTTCATGAGTTATGCAACAAATATATTAAAACATATACTAAAATAAACTTACTGAATTATGTACTCGAAAAAAGATGAACTGCAAAATACATAAATCTCACTATTTGTTTTACTCTTTGTGGTTGTCATTAGAATGAAAATATTATTCTCGTTGGTACTATCTGTATAAAAATATTTCATGGAAAACTTACATCTGATTTTTTTAAATAATACTTGAACATTATCATCATCAAAAGGTAACTAAAAAAATGCAAACAGAAATAAAAATAGAAATAAAATATGCAACTTACGGTTCCTGTTAATAAAGCATAAAGAATAACACCACAACTCCAAATATCAACTTCTGGTCCAGCATAAAGTCTATATAAATACGAGAAACACATCTATGATTAGCATATCAACAATAGCAATTACTAACTCTCCAGAAACAACTTCAGGAGCAGCATAATTTGGTGAACCACAAGATGTTTTTAATAATTCTCCGTCTTTCATAATATTCGATAAACCTAAGATAAAAATATTATTTTAATTTTATTTTGAATAATAATAATAATAAACAATGAATAACGAACTTACCAAAATCAGCTATTTTGACATGAGATGCATCATCAAGAAGAAGATTTTCTGGTCTAAATGATTTTAATCAATTAAGAATTCAAACAAAAAATAATCATACTTGAGATCTCGATGAACCTGAAATAAAATTAAAAAATTAAAATTAAAAAAATTAAATGAAGACACATACCACCATATGACGATGACAATAATCAACACCAGATATAATTTGTTGAAAAAATGGACGTGCTTCACCTTCAGTTAACTAAAATTAACGTTTATCAAAACTTTTGCTTTTTATTTGTTATCTGAACATACTTTTCCTTTTTTAACAATATAATCAAATAGTTCTCCACCAGATACATATTCCATAACCATAAATATATCAGTTGGAGTGCTAATGACTTGGTATCTAACAAATATTTAAATATATTCAAATAAAAAGATTTTAAAGTCGGTCATAATGAATCAAACTAAAAGTTTTCAAACATTCCCTATTCACATCAACTATTCTCTTGTCTATAAAACAGTACAATGTTGTAAGGCCTACACATTCAGCTTCATCCAAAAAAAAGAGCTAGTTGAATTCCGAGAAAACCAACACATTGTATACTTCTACTTCAAAATTTAGAACAAAGAATTTTTTCCGATGAAATTATCTACACGTCAGTATTTCAATTAACAACTTCAGATTGAGTTTGAAGACACAATAACTGACGTAAAAAATAAAAAGAGTTTTGCATCTATTTCGGAATGTACACGACTTAAGTCAACTTTGGCGACTACATGCTGTAGCGTTTTTCACCTGCTACGTAGTCCTTCAGTACATGAAAATTTGCATTTTTTTAAATTGAACTTGAAAATTAAATGACTTAAAATTACATCTGCTGCAATCACTACGAAGAGTATTTTCAACTTTCTCATAATGTTTAGAAATCCGATATTGAATCAATCAAATAGATCGCAAGGCTATATGTTTTTTAAATGTAGCTTCTAGCTTTTGTAGCGTATGAGTAATCACGAGTCATAGTAGAAATTTACGAAATCTCTCTCTCTCTCTCTCTCTCTCTATATATATATATATATATATATATATATGTTTGAATTGTAATCCTCAAGCAAAATTTTACTGTAAAAGCACTGAATTTCTTCGTCTTTATAAAGATTGTAATCCTCTGTATCTTGTGGTGCTGTATTAAAGCTCAAGTGTCTATACAATTATAGGAAACTAAAGCCTCAACCTTGCATTCTAATCACATGTGGCAGATGTACTATATTGTGGTTAGTAATAATTATGTCATATGTGATGTTGATAAAAAAAATGTAGGTAGGTAAATGATGTAAGCAACATTTACGATCCTACTCGTGATTCAACATGGGAATTCGCTATCATCGGTATATATATATATATCGGAATATTCTTTATGAATTAAAAATAAAACAGAGAATTATACTTAAATTTAATTCGACTAGCTATGACCCATCTAGTGTTTCATACTTACAATTTAATAATATGCGGATGCCGAAAAAGTCTTAAGTTTTGAATTTCTCTTCGAATTTTTCCGACAACATCTAATTGTTTTATTTTTGTACGATTAACAATTTTGATTGCAACTGTATGTCTGGTTAACTGATGATAAGCCTCTGGAAAAATAAAACAATCATAATTTAAAGAGTTCTACCAATTGAAAATAAATCAAAAATACTTTTAACTTTTCCAAAGCTTCCCGTGCCCAAAGTTTCATTAAGAATGTAGTGACCTATTCGAATAACTCCAACATCAGTTGATGATGAATTTGCATTATTAGCAGCTTGAATCTCTTTTTTCTTTCGCTTATATTTGTCCTATGAGCCAAAACCAAAACACAAAATGATTCGAAGGAGCAGTTTTGCATACTTACAATCACAGACGACATGACTCGATAAGTGTAACTTTGAAAATCTTAAAATATATAAACAAAAGAAATAAAAAGAAGATATGAACCTAACACAAGTGATCATAGAATAAATATGCAATTGAATCTTTAAATAAACGTGTTCACTATTTGCAACGGACGAGTTATTTTTACTAATAACTAATCCTCATCAATCAAAGCATCAATAGTCTACGCCAATCATTTTTCTTTTTAACTTGTTATCATGCGTCTTACAGTGACATCTTTCATTGTCAACATATGTGGTAAAATTGCTTAGAATTTCCTTCTGATTAGTTTGAAACATAGGATTCAACAAGTTGACTATATAAAATTTAACATGGCTCAAATCTTCGAAACACGTTTATGCATGACTTATTCGTTGATTAATGTACAATCTACTCAGATCATTATAAAACTAAATTATTTTTCACGTAGAAAATAAAAAAATGAATTCTTTATTTAGGAGATTTCTACCTACGAGAATCTACAATTCTACAGATAACATTCAACCTTGATTGACTTGAACTCATAGAAAGAGAAAAGTTAACATTCGAAATTAAAAAAACATATTTTATGTTCTTCACGCATTCATTTGTGTGCATTAAAAAATTTTTTTTTTAATTAGAACCGCAACTGTGTGATCTTAAAATACACGAGGTCGTTAGCGCAGTCAGAGATACGGCCATTTGGCAATTGCTTACCAATTCAACAACCATTGCTCAATGTCGAAAGATCTTGATACACATACATGTACAGAGACTCGAGTAATGCCATTTTAATGCATCGTATCTTATTGTGATCTAATCAAGTGATTCAAAAAAACCAACTAACTATTTCTATTCTATAAACCCATACTTGGAATGATAATCATTCGATATCTTTGGTGTCGTGCCAAAATATTTGCTATGTCACTTAAATTCAATAATGGTTCTATTTGTGCTGATTTGTATTTTTTTTGACGAAATCTATTCAAATATTTGAAAACTGAAGAGAACATTCGTGAAAAACTACATAAAAAGACGAACAATCTAGCATGTTAGCTGAGAGTAACGAACTTCTCTTCAATAAGCGTCAATTTCATGGGATGACAATATATACTTTTTAAAGTGTCGCCCAATCGATTTGTAATTACGAATTGTTGCTCATTCGTCGAAATAATTTAGCTAGAAAATGCCCTATGACTTGAAAATTCCTGACTATACCACTGTACGCAGCACTCGGTAAAATTTCTGTTTGTTCGTTGTTTCTTGTGCATTCCCTGAAAACATATCTAAAAGTGCCAATGCAGAAAATTTTGACTTCCAACAGCCTTCCTTTGAAATGTTAATTAATATCGGCTTACTACCGATATGATATTTTTATGAAAATGACAAATTTTTCATAACATGAAACACCTGATGTGAAAGTACTATTAACAGA
Organism: Rotaria socialis; assembly: GCA_905331475.1. Classification (NCBI taxonomy): domain Eukaryota; kingdom Metazoa; phylum Rotifera; class Eurotatoria; order Philodinida; family Philodinidae; genus Rotaria; species Rotaria socialis. Next base: position 37,419 of record CAJNYU010004668.1, on the reverse strand, counting down.
ATAACACACATCTCATACGTGACTCTGCAAGACGGCTATATAATGAGTTTCAAAATGACTTCGTCAAGCTTTCGATCCATGCAGTTATGGGTTCAAAATGGCAAATGTTTTCATGCGCGATATTCTATGCAATGAATTTTTCAAGATTTACTGTTTAGTGAAAGCTAATTCAATAGATCGCTGTTCCAAAAAAACAGACAGCAAACATTCCAGGTTGTTTAATTTAATATTCTATGGAAGTATTTAGTAAAATGTCATATAACGAAACAACAATTACAAGTAAAGAAACCCCAGGTGTGGATGTGGGTGTAATGGTGGTGGTGGTGAATTATATTATACGTTAGTTTTCTCATAGCTGACACCCACACCTCAAATGATTTATTTTCTTCAATGAAAAATATGTCAGTGTATTCTATCTGCACATGAGTTGGATTAAGATAGAACAATATTTTCGTTTGACTTATTTTGAATGGAGAAAAAGAGTTTTGTTTTCTTATATGTCTGCAAGAGCTGTTATCCACAAAAATAAAAAGTTCACTTCTGTTGGAAAATATCGAAATAAAAAATCATAAATAAATAGTGTCATAGATGCTGCCATTATACACAACCATCTTCAATAAAAAGTCAATGAGACCAATGGAAGACTATCTGATTCCAATTCAACTATAATAAACGTCATTTACCAAATAATAAAATATACTGTGAATGTATCCAATCCACAAGATCGGTTGAGAGCATCGCAAAAATGAATCATGAATAAATTAGTTACTATATTGTATATATTATTGGACGCATAGAATATGTACTTTCTTTCTAAACTAGATATGAATATCCAAAAAACGAATAACAAAGTTATTATTGAAACGTTTACAGATTCGTATTACCAAAAGCAAAATATTTGCTGTTTTCATGAACTATAATCATATTATACAAAATGAGAATAAATTACCAAAAAAACATTATTGTTTATTTCTCTAGATCAGAGATAGCATGGCCAACAAACTCTGTGTCATAGACTGTGGTGTTCGCTGCTAGTTAGAGTAGTTATAGTATACACCGTTTATACGATCCATAGCCGAATCAGAATGATGATCAATTGTTTATCTTGATCAAAATCTTAAAAACGCCTTTATTTTACATACTTGTTCAATTGGCCAGTAATTGGATATGTGAGTGCTGGTGTTGATATTCTTTTGATCATACATCCACGACCATTCTCCTAAATCGAAAAGTTTAATATACTATTACTCGTCATAATCTCAGAAAAATGCTTAGGAAAGTCTTATATATTCATATAAACACAAAATATGCTACAGATTCACTGACGTATCTCGACAGATAGTCATAGATTTTTTTCGCGAAAAACTTCATTATTGACCAAATAATGGTGCAACAATGAATGGAACGCATTATACAAATGAAACACATGAAAAGCTTTACTTCGAGTATTTCTCAACTATTCACACAGTTATACCTACTGATCTAGTATTAAAGTTAAACTTAATAACGCAACATAATTTGACCAAATCTCAAATGAATTATTTTGATGACTACACATAATTATTGAATTCTCTTGTGAAAAAATCTATTTATTCGGTAGATGTCACCTCGTGATTATCAAATATTTCTTATATAACACAGAGTTGCCTAGTAAAAATCTGATTGCCGGTAGCAATGTCCTATTGAAATGTGTGAAAGTATCTATGACTGATTTTCAATTCCTTTTGTTGCCATTTTCACTATTCTGTTTCTTCATCTGTGCGCATGCATACAAGGCTGAAATTAGCATAGTATTTTGTAAGCGCTATGCCCTATTATTCCACCCACCGATCTTTTCTATTCTATCAATGGCAAATATAGAAGAATTAATTGTATATTCAAATAGCCGGAATGGACTTGGAATTCGAATTTTAGGTGCTAAACGTGCTACGAATAAATCGGGTATTTATATTAAACAAATACTTGAAGATGGATTAGCACAAAGAGATGGTCGATTAAAAGTAAATATTCCAATGAGAAATTTTATTTGAAAGGATAAATTATTCGAATTTCTAGGTCGGCGATCAAATTCTTTCAATAAATGATGAAACATCAATTGGAATTAACCGTGAACATGCTGTTAATATTCTTCGTTCGGCAGCTGCGACAAATCAAGTTCGACTTCGTATCAAACACTTTGTTCCAGCATTGTCATCGACTGAATATCAAAAATTATTACATGATGAAAAATCTACTGATGATGATGATGATAATCATCGACATCATAATATAACTCAAAATAGAAATAATAATATAACAACAACAAATGAAGTTCGTATGAGAAAGTCATCTCGAAGACATCATCATAATAATAATCAACAACGTCATAGCGCATATAATTTAACATATGATAATAGCAATAATGAACAACAATCTGAAAATAATCAATTATCACGAGGACTTGATGTTTCACATGATGCTCTTCAAGCATTACTCAATTCAAGATTTAAGTTAATTGATCTGGTTGATTTAGTTAAAAAAACTTATCCAAATTTCTTTTTGAATGATAAAAAACGAGAATTGCAATTTGTCGAACAATTATCTGAGAGTACTACTGGTAAGCGATTATTTATTATACAATCGACTTTGATAGAAAATTAATTCGTTCATTGACTAATAAAAGAATGGAGGATTCAAAAGGTTATCGTAGTAAAATTTACTGAACTTTCAGACGATACTAAAATTTTTTTTTTGCAAATTAAGAAAACTATGGACGAAATAACAATTAAATCTTCAGAAATTCTCAAGAGAAGTGAACTTTTCTTTAAAACCAGCGCAGAAATTTCTTTAAATTCTGTTTTCCTTCTTCGATATTTTTGGAAGAGCTGCTCAATTTTTACAGAAGTTTGAATAGTGATTGATAAAGATTAATATGAATTTCTTTTGCAGAATACTTCGACAGTAGATTTGTACGGCTTCATTAGTCAAATAAAGGACAAAGTTTTAAAACAGTTGTATTTTCAAATTTTCTCCTCGATAAAAATATCTAGTTATACTTCGAAATAAGATTTGAGTAGTTAGTTCGAACGGAAATTTCAAACAGCCTTAGTAGGTCTAAAAGGTTCAACGAACTGGTTGAACGATATTTTCTAGAAGATTAAGACTTTGAGTTTGGATCCGAAATTATTGAGACACCTTTTTCGTCGATGACGCAAACATTTTAAAGTTGATTAAGACGTCTTCAATGCTTTTCCATGGCCATTCTTGATCGAACAACATTTAATTAATACAAGGCTCATTCAGTATTGTTCTGTTGTTTTCCTAGAAAATTTCAATAATATGACTATTTTGGGCATTTCGAGGTCTTCTGTAAAATAAACAGTGCGATAAACAATAGTCACGGACAGAAATCAGACATGTGTCCTTGTAATCAATAATGTTAGCTTTATCGAATAAAATCATTTCTCCAAAGTTATGAATTGAAGAAAAAAAACTAGCTACAAGAATCTTAATCTTTAGGAAGTCATTGATCAAGCAGTTCTATTCAAGTTCTGTAATCCAGAGAATTTGTCCAAGTTTTTTTTAGCATTTTAAATAATTTCTCAGACTCTTTCTAGTTATTATCCTGGAGAAAAATTAAGAAATCAAGTTGCTTGAAATATTTTTCCTGTACTTAATTAGCATAAAATTATTTTCATTGAAAACAAAACCTTTTCTCATACCAAACATTTATCAAATGATAAATCAATTTTCTCACAAGTTTTATCTCGTCGTATGAATTTTCTACAGAATAGAGGAACACTTCAAATATTGACTTTTCTAGATCTATCTTCTCGATTGATGAAATTTTCTAATAAGATATTTTCTATTCTAAGAGATTCATAATGAATGAACCAAATTGAGAATATTATTTACAAAGGATTTAAACATGAAAATCTTTTTTTCAAAATGATCTAAAGTAAGTGATAGTATTTTGTTCGAAAACTCCTCTGAATTAGCATAGTTGAAAAATCGTATTACATCGGAATCTATTAACAATATTATGTAACATCAATAGAAGTTAACAAAAAATAGCCATATTCGTCTGAAAAATAATTTATCATTTCATTTCGAATTCATCATTATTTATTTTTATCTGGTACGTGTTGATAACATGAAAAGTGTCTGGATTTTCTACACTATAGTTTAATAAACGTCTATTGGAAATGATTTTTCTGAAATAGATTTTTATTCAAATAAATTCTCCTTTCATTAAGTCAATGAAATCTCTTTCCATGGTCAAAGTGTAACAGATGATGAGTCGTCGAAAGACAAAAAAAAATCATTTATACCAAAAACTGACTCGCATTTGAAAATATTGTTTCAATTTGACTTTAAAGATTTTAAAAATTTGATTTGTGCCTTTGTTTCCAAAATTTTAAATGTAAAAGTTTTTATTTTTATTAATAGATGGTCGTATAACATTAAAAGAATTCGAACGTCAATCGAGTGTTCTTCTTGGAGAACGTATAAATGTTCTTGTCCCATTTTATTCTTCATCTAATAATTCTTCTCATTCAAATGATACTGAACTTATTGTTGAACTTCGTCGTGAAATAGCATCCTGTCATGCCACGATCGATGAACTTCAAACAAAAATTGTAATTTGTGAAAAATCTCAGCGTTTATCGAATGAAGTGGAAGTTGAATATGAAGATTTAGTTAAATTTTTATATGAACAATTACGTCAATATAAAATAAATGAAACAAATCAATTAAAACAAATACGAGCAAATGACCAATTAATACAAAAATTATTTAATTATTTGTCTATTTATGTTAATGAACCAAAAGATGAACATGTATTAGCTCAACTTAAATATGAATACGAACAACAACAAAAAAATTTACAGAACAGTAATGATATTTCAATCATATCAACTAATAAATATCGACAACAATTTTAATAATTGATCGACATTTTATTTCAATTTGATGAATTTGTTTTTCGTTTTTATTTTCATTGTTTTATTTCGTTTCTTTTTATAAATGTATTATTTACATTCCAATTCAATATGAAATGAAATTAAGATAGTTGCTTGTGTTAAAAGAAAGAAAAGTTGTGAATTAACATTTATTGGCTAATTTTGAAAAAAAAACAGAATAAAATACTAAAACACTTAATATCACAAATGATAAATAATGTAAAGAAGCACACATTATCTTTTAAACACACCTTTTATCTTTTATTTTTGTTTCTTAATATCCAGAATGGATTTATTTTTCTTAGTTCTTATTTTATTAAATATTATTCAAATTGATGGTTCACTTGAGTCATGTCGTCAAACATTCGGCTCGCATAAATATGATCTTAATCAATTAAGTGATTTAACAATTCTTGGTACCGGTGGATTATTTCGATATGCACTTACTCCTTGTGGTTTAGTACCAACAAATACATGTGGTAAAAACACATTGCCATTTGAACGAGGTATGACTTCATGTCAAGAAAGAATCGCAACAGCGACGTTTGAGGCATCTATGGGGTTTCTTGATGGATATGGCAAGTCACCTAATCTTCAATTTAGTGAAAATCCCCAAGGACCAGGCACTGGGATCATTATGAATATAAGCAATGCTTTGTGTAACGGAGGTCCACGTCTTGTTAAAATTACATTCATTTGTGACAAAAATATTAAAAAACCAACAACAATGAGCGTATCTGAAAATCCTGCATGCCAGTTTACGGTTACAATAAAAGCAGCTGAAGCTTGTCCTCTTACAAAAGATTTGACTGGTGGAGCTATTTTTATTATAATATTGTTCGTCTTAGTAATTGTTTATGTTGTTAGTGGCGTTTTATATAATCGATTTAAACGCAAAGAAACAGGCTTAGCACTTTTACCACATGTGAGTTTCTGGTTACATCTAGGTGGATTAAGTCTTCATGGTTGCAAATTTACTTGGAATTGTATTCGTCGTTGTAGTTGGCAAACATCGACACCGTCAACAGCATACGAATCAGTGTAACTTTTTGTTGTGATCATTATTTGTAACAGCGAAATTATACGTCTGTTTTACTGTAAAAATTCATGTTTTTCATCATTCTAAACTTATTTTAGCACTGCTAGTATGATTGACTATGCTACAATCGATTATCTAATACATTTAATTTAATTTTCATTTTTAAAGTTTATTCAATGTTACACATAGAAAATAATAGAATCCTTTATCTATAAAGGATGACTTCGGAAAAAAATTCTTTATCTGAAAAAAATGAAAAAAAATCTGAAAAGAATATATTTTGGTCGTTTGCATCTTAATTACTCATAAACATCAATGTTGATTGTTTCGATGAAATGTGATCTACTTGAATAATTGGCGACTCAGAAGAGTTTATTAGAAAATGAAGGCTTCTTATATTCAATGAATAATCATGCGAGTGTTCCAATTACAAATGCATATCGGTCACTGCTAAAAATGTCTGAAACTATATATAATTTATATTGTCAGAGAAATGGTTCAGTCATTCGTACACTAGTGTCATCTGTATTCTGTGTTCTGTGTAAAATAAATATTAAAAATTGTTTTATTTAATAAGACATAAAAACAATCATATAAAAAATAAGTTCGAATCTGTTTTTCTTAAATCACTCAATTACGAACAGTAGATATGCTCATCTATAAGGGTAAATACCATAGATTAACACAGCTTCATGGCTCTAGCTCCAATCTACAACTATTATTGAACAATTATTTAACTTGATTTGTTTGGTTTGACATACTTGTAAAATCTAGAATGGTACTTCCAACATTACATTCGCAATATGCAACTAAACATTTAGCAACACCTCAACAAATAATGCAAAGAAAACATGAAATCGAAGCAGAAAAGAAGTAAAACTTAGATTATATTGCCAATACAACTAATCATTGTATTTTCAGAGCTCAGTGGGCGCAAACAGCTAATTATTTCAAAGCGCAAACACGCCATAATTCTGTACACAGCCATTGGACATCACCTACTTCAGCTGTAATTAGGTAAAATTATAATTTTAGTTTTGTTCCTTCTCTCTCTGTAACCATATTGAATGTCTAAAGCCATGAAGCAAATCGTACTCAACAGGAGAAAGAAGAAAAATTAAATCAACTTGAACAACGTCGTAATCGTCTTGCTGCTGTTCTGGAAGCTGAAAAGCTCAAATTTCAGGTATGTGTAGAATGCATTTTTCTAGAGAAAATTAAATAAAACAATAATATTCATTTAAAATATTCTAGAATGAATTAGCATCTGTTCGTCAATCGTCACGTGAATCAATTCCAGATATGAAAATGCGTGCAGAATCTCTACGTTCGGCTCGCGAAAGAGAACGTCAAGTTATAGCTGATGAAAAATTATATGAACATTGGGTTACAAATGATCCTGATTTACGTTCTGTTGAGCAACAAAAATTGCAAAACTTACAACCAGAATATTGGTCAGAACAACTTCAGGAACGACGTTTAGCACAAGAAGAAGAAGAAGAAATGAATTTGAAATATCAGGAAGAACTACGTCTACGTTTAGATGAACAAGAAAAATTAGAACATGAAGAACAATATGAAAGAAAAAAACGAATTGAAGAATTGAAAATGATCTTACAACAGCAAATGGATGAGCTTAAAGAAAAAGAAGAAGAGGTTTGAGTCGTTTTTTTAACATTTGATTGCTTTTAGAAAATGAATCTTAAAAAGTTTATTGAGAAAATTCCTAATAATAAACAGCAAAGAAAATGTATATTTCTACATTAATCTAGTTTAAATTTTCAAATTTTCAAACTTAGAATTCATTATATTTCATTAAAAACATCAAAAACCAACAGAACCATTTTTCATACAATCGAAACACCTACGAATTGACTCGACGTTTGCAAAAAAATTGTCACATGAAAAATGTAATTAAAGAAAATTCTAAGCTGATGATTAATATCTAATCGAATACGAATTCAATATAATTATATTTAGTAATGATCTTTTCGTGTAGAAGTGTACACTGCCGAAGAAATAACACAAATCTAAAAATACTAAATCACAAGAAAAATATAAGAAAAGTCAATTTTAGATTAGTATTCATATATAAGTTTCGTTAAGTATAGTGGATTACATGTCGTTATTCAGCTCATTTAATTCAAAGTAAATGAACTGATAGTGTCAAATGGATTGATAATAAAAAAAATGCATTCAAAACAATAACGCATATAAAAGATCAATACCAAATACAAAATAATTATGTTTTCTTTTCGTTGATGTTGCTTTTACAAGTTATTTTACTTGAATTTTTCTTTTTATTGGATATTATTTTTGAAAGTAAATGTTTTCGAGAAGTATAACATTTTCTTTCATATTGATCTATGTTATAAAAACAAAAATTCTAGCAACTCTAGTTGGGCTCAAAAAGAATCCTTAGTTTTTTTTCAATTGACTCTAGAAAATAGATTTTTCTTTCAATTTCAAGTCTTAACAACATCTGTTACACAATTATTCGACTAGACCAAGACTGCATACTATCATAAAAAGCTTCTTTTCATCATAAATGATCCTACTAAAGACCGAAACGCTTGAGAAAATTGTGATTCTATTTCCTTAATAAATCCTTATTTGATTCAATTTATGCTTTTTGCTTTTTTATTATTGGATTATAACATGCAAAAAGTATAATAAAAGCTGAACAAGAAATTGATATATTTTATATAGATATGCGATGAAACCTATAAAAAACGTTCAGTTATTCAATTTTAAGTGTCACAGGAAATTTCAGAAATTTACACATGATGTATTTTTCATAAAGTAGATCATGCTTTTGTTTTCCTTGTGTAAATCTAGAGGCAAGACAAATCATACGAGAACATTGAAGTGTGTTTTGAACTCTTTTTTCTCGATTTCTATTGTTTATCTTAATTTTGTATTAAAAAGAACAGTGCTTAACATTGAATTTAGAAAATATATATATTATACAATTTTATTATCTTCATTTAGTCCGAAATATTGAAGCAAGAAGAAGAACGTCTTCTTCGTGAACAGTGGGAATTCGATCAATTTGACGAACAAAAAAAACAAATGGAGAAACGCTATGTTCAACAAGATTATGGGTAGATTTTTTATGTACTGTTTCCATTGTTCTTACTATCTGTTTTTTTTTAAATTTTCACTTCTAAGGCGTCAACTTTTACGTCAACACAAAGCTAAATTACATAAACGAGCTAAAGAAATTCAGGAACAATTGGTTTGTTAAACTTGATGATTTTGTTTAATTTGGAATGAATAATTTTTTTAAAACACTCATAGGAATTAGATATGAAAATTCTTGCATCGATTGCGCAAGCTGATCAAGAAAGTCAAATGGAACAATCTGAACAACGAGAACAATTGAGACGTGATGCATTACATATGCTTAAACAATTTCAACAACAAATGAAATTAGAAAAAGAAAAAGAACAAGAGCTTGATGCTATGTTTCAGTGAGTATTTTTCGTGTTCAAATACCAGGAAAAATCATTTTGTTCTTTTATATTTTACAAGAGAAGAAGCTGCGAAAGAATGGGCACGTCGTGAACAAGAATGGGACCGTGAAAAAGAATTACGTGAAAAATTAATGCGACAAGTTATGGATGAAAGACAAGAACAAGTTATGGAAAAATTACACGCACTAAAAGAACAACAGCAAGAAACATATGAAAGACAACGAGCACTTATCTCCGATATGGAACAAGCAAGAAAATATGATCTAATTGAAAAACAAAAACAAATCAAAGAAAGAGAAGAGAAAAAACAAGATTTTCAAAGACAAGTAAAATACTATGCTTCTACGGAGACTCGTTTTCACTCAGACATTGATAGTTCGCCTCAGAAATGCGAAGCACTTGAAATTTTCTGTCCTATAGCACGTTGTTTGCATGATATGTCCAATAGAAAGAAATAGCTCATTAGATAATCTGATAATCTTTGTACAGTCGAGTTCGATAGATTTTTCTTTTGAAGATTATACCAGCTAGTACATTGAAGAATCTGACAGTGTCAATGGTTAATTATTTTATGCAGAGAACAAAGATGAGCAAGTTTCTCTTGGCTTTATCGAAAAAACGAATATTTTTCTAGTAGAAAAGACGATTAAAATAATAAGATGATGCCACTCGCCAAATTTTTGATTCGTTTTTCTGATGAAAAATGAGTTTATCTTGTAAAGAGGACACCTAAATGCCAGTGATGTATTTAGGGAGGGGATGGGGGAACCGCCCCCCCCCCTCCCAAAAACGATTTAAATCCCTGGAGGGGGGGTACAGACTAATTAATTTTTAGAAGTTACAACTCAAAAAAATGACCTATTCTTCCATATCGGTCTACCCCTCTAAATAATTTCGGGCTACGTCACTGCTAAATGCAAATGAATAATGAAAAAAATTGTATTCATCTTAGATTTCAATGGTAAAACAAGAACGAGCACAATCTCGATTAGAATTAGAAAATCAAGATGCTCTTGAACGTGAAGAGAAAAAACACATGAATCATTTAGTACAAAAACAAAAGGCAGTTATAGCTGCTACAACTGTGGAACCTAAAGTAATTTATTTCTTATTGACTGTTTTTGTTTCTATTTTAAATTGTTCTATTTAGTTTTATGGCCGTCGTCGTGCTAATTGGAATTAATGGGTAGTTTTCGTGTTTTGTTTTGTGTATATGTTTTCTTTTTCATGCTACAGCTCGAAACGATTAAAATCGTTTAAATCAAGAGATTAACCATTTTGAGTTCAATATTTGAAAAATAAACTCTTACTCGTATCAATCATCTTAAATACACGTAGATATTACGCAATCAGTGTTTTATCCAGCAGGAAGGTAAGGAGCATTTCGCCCTCCCGGAGACCGCGTTTGCTTTTTCGAGAAAATGAAATAAATAATTAACTTTTGTATAACTTACAAAACACAGATCTTTTGAAAGCATCAGTATCATAGACTCGATATTACTCATGGTAGTTCGCCCTCTTAAAAAAGTTTTGTCTGCCATCTCGAGAATTGAATTCGTCCTGTCGGAGTGAAAAACCTGGAAAAAACACTGTACACAATAAAATTAAAATAATTTTTTTTCTTTTCAATCTTATGATGATTATCAATAAAGTTTTGTTTCTTACATATTTGAGTTCAATAGAGCTCTGGTGGGTAATATAAATACGATACGTAGTTTTACTACAAGTTGATCATAGACAGTGAAGGTTATCGAGTGAAGTTCATAAAAAAATCTATGTTGTTTTTGAATTATATTGATTTCCTCTTTTTTCATGATTGATTTTACCATTGTATTTTTGTTGAGATTAATATCATATTCCACTATTCAGTATTCACATATAATATGACTCGATTCTATATTTGCTGCATCATTTCATTTGATTGCTTCGACTGATTAACATTTTGATCCAAGTAGAAGCAATTCATTTTGAAATAAGGATATGGTTAAAAAACAAATGATATATATATACTAGTCAAACTTTTTTATTCATGCGCTTGCCAAGACTTGAGCTCAAGATGTGTCCATGGTTCTTGAATTTCTTGATCAAGAAAGTCAAGAATTGCATGCGCTTGCAAAAATAAGTTCGACTATGGTATATATATGTATATTACAAAAAATAAGTCTCATTAGAATTCGAATGAGCTACAGATAATCAGCATGTATTTACATTTAATTAGTTTGAGATAATCTATTCATATAAGTAGTGTGCATGTTAAAAGTTCATATGGACTAGAGTGATAAATCATGTTAAACTATGTTACTAATATAAATATCAGCTGTCTTTTTCACATAAAAAACGTTTCATTGATGCGTGCAACAAGTCGCACTGCTTGATTACAACCTTGATAAATCATCGATGTTTTGTAATTTACTTTGATCATTTTATTCCATTTACATTAGCGTAGGTAGGCAAGCTGTTCACTTTTTTTAGTTTCTGTTTTATATCTGGTGCAGAAATAAAATTTTTGTTAGAATTGCTGGATGAACTATTTCCCACATTATAACATGTTTTAGATAAATTATATCGGGAAATGTAATTTCTAGTGTAATAGTCAGACAGTGCGGGAATGAGAAAATAAGGTTTATCAAATATAAGACATATTTGCTGAAGCTATATGCATACCAAGTTTTTACAGATAGTTTATTGACCTAATGAAGTATCTGACATAATTAGATATTAAAAATAACAAGATACATGTAGAGACAAAAAGAAAGAGTATTAGGAAAAAGTTCGCTTACAACAACTGATTTAATATGATTTTTGATGACATTTTGAAGCATCGTAGTACAAACTCTTGTTGAACCTCTGTCTGATTTTCCATAAATGTTGCTATAATAAAAGACGCGTATTATATATTAGAAAGAAAAAAGAAGAAAACATACCAAGTTCGGCAACACATTTTCTAAGAAATAATTTCATTTTTTCACTATGATCATCGATGTTCATATTATAAAATATCTCGATTGTTTTTCCAAAAAAGCATGCTTGTGCCACAAATTCGGCAAGATCATCAACGGCAGCATTTGAGTCAATATCAAATGCTTTTTTAACGTGATTAATGAGTGAGATTATAATCATCTCGAAGGTGATGTTGATTGTTTTGTTTTGAGCGTAATTTAAGACCATGTGAAATCCTTCTTTTGTTTTTATATTATCTCCTAGAAGTATTCTTTCCATGTCTTGTATAAATTTGCCACGTTCCTTCAAAATAAAAAGTAAATTACTAGATATATAAAAAAAAATAATTATCTTTTTATTTCATTTGTTACTCTTAAAGCATAAGTTTTAACAGAGAAAGAAATATGACTATGAGAAACAAACCAATTGTAGCACGAAGAAAGAATTTTATTCATTCATGAGAGATCAATTTAATATATAGTTTAAACTTCCAATAGAAAACAATGAGATGAAGAACAATTGAACTCATTAGACAAACACATAGCGACGCAAAAGCTGACACAGGAAAAATTCTATCAGTTAATAATGTCTATATAAAACAATTTTAGTTTAAGTTTTATTTATTTCAACAATATTTAATATGTCACTTTCTCATAACTTCAATCAAAGTCTGCAATGTGTAGTATTAATAACATATGTCAATGTAAAAAATCGGAGTGTTACTACGTTATTCGACCAACATAATTCGATTACATTCGATCATTTATAATTGTATTTATTTCAAAGCATTTTCTTGAGCTTTATATCTTTATTATGTGATAATTTCAAAAATGTTCTGATTAATGAAATAACAATTATCTTTTCTTCTAAGGTCTTTTACGATTACATTTATTATTGAAACTTTCTATATTCATGATTTTACAAACTTTTAATCTAAAAAACTATAGAATCACATTATTAATGTAATTATAAATCATAGATTGTGATAGCATATTTATATAGCTCTTTTATTAAGAATACGATGTCATCTGCTGCCGATATAGGCAGACACGCAAATGATAATTCATGAATATTAACATCGGATTTCAACTTTCTTACGAACATATATCCAGTAAACTATTGTAAATATGATTTTTAAAGTGCTAGTCTAGACACAACTAATTGCCCGTATGATAAAAACCGGAAGACAATCAACGGTTTACCGGTCTGCTCACTGGCTCTCGACAATGGAATTTACCGAGCTAAGGCGCCGGCTTTGATGAGTACCGCGGTTTACCATTAAAAATGATCCGATATTTATGATATGGTGATCTCTGTAACTTACTGTTTTTGTTCGTCCAAATATAACTAGTTCATTTTTTACAGTAATTAACTCTTCAGCAATCGAATCGTGATCAGACAATTTTTCTAAATACCAACATTTAGCATAAATAAAAAACATTACATCAAAATTCTTTCACAGTTTCTCAAACGATTTTGAAATTCATTGCATTAGTATTATTATAGTTTCATATGTTACAAGGTGAGGTGAGTTCACAAAGATAAACTATCACGATTATTTAGTATTGTGCTGATTCATAATGTGCTAAAGCTCAAAAACGTTTTCTCATAGAAAACCTATAAGAAAGATGAATTTCAAGATCGTTCTAGAAATCGTAAGACATTTTTTTTTAGTATTTACCATTAAGTAATCGACGTTTTGAAATGTGTTTGAGTATTAAATTCAAGTCGGTATCACTAATGCTATACAATTTTGATCTGAGTGAAGACATCTTATCCAATACGAGAATGATTTCGTCGCATATAATATATTCTGCAGCCTTTTTCATATCGATACTATATTTGGGTCCTGAAAAATATCCAACCTTTATTCTATCTAACTCAAGGTGCAATACACGAGCTAATCGATATGACCCTAGTATAAATCATATTTGTATATTATTTTTATGACAAATATTTTATCTTACTGTTCAAGGAAGCAACTACCACAATATCATTAACTTCTAATTCACCAGATGAAATATTTGGTAAAGGGGTAGATGGATGAATTGATTGATTATAATCTCCATTAGTATTAGCTGTACTTATTGCTTCTGATGATGGCTCATCAATTATAGATGCAACAAACTCAACGAGGTTTTCTTTCGACATAAGACTGGGCTATTTTAACTTATAGGCACATCTATGTTTTTATATGGATCGAACCATTTATAGACGACCATATTGTTTATCTTATTGTCCTATGAATAAATGTGCACAGTAATGCATTTCAATAAAAATTTCACTTATAAAGTTGAATAAAAATCACATCAAATGAAAAGTTTTTCATAAATTTCTCCTTTCAAAAGGAAATTCATTCATGGAATTCATTGAAATTTTTATTGAAAATGGAATGATTCATCGATGAAGTCTTTGCTCATTGGTTGAAAGAACCCAGGTCATTATTGATCAGTCGGATCTTGACGGACGGGTTATAATTCCGATGTCACATGGTGACCGAATTCAGTCGGTTAATTTCTGGTGAATTCCGATTATTCTCTTTGTTTTCTTATGCAATCTGGTTGCCGGATTCTCCCAGAACCGGCCAGACTAACATTGCCGGAAAATATCAGGTCAGATGATACGATAGAACCGTATACGACGTGTTCCGGCAATATTCGGTAACGAAGCTTTACCGGAATTCGCCGTGCCCCATGACGCTCGAATTCATGGTAGATCCGGCATGATCAGTATCAGCGGAACACATCGAATCATATCAGAACAAAACGGTCCTACTCGTCGGATTTAGCAACTTCCTACAACACAGATCGGACTTAAAAGGTCTTCATGTAATCAATGGATACTAAAGAAACATCTTGTGATTCATTGTGACTGATACTTAACCACTCATACAAACAATGATAGTGATGAATTAAAAATTATAGTCGATCAAATAGGTTTCTAATGAAAAATCCATCCAAAAAAGCAACATCATCATGTATTCATTGATCCTGAGTTTAGCAATCGATCTAGATGAATCTCACTACGAATATAACCAGATTCCATGATCATCTCTTCGTCTAACGCGAAACCCAGAGCCATTTATGATTACTCACAGCGAGAGTAACTTGCTACATAAGCATACTGTGCTGTTTATCCAAGCAGCTCCACAGCATTTGAAAGACCGGAAACACATATTTCAATGCTCTGGTAAGAGCAAGAGTATCATTTCAAACCATCGATAAACACTCTTGTGGAAGCTAGGATGTTCCTTACATAAATTTTGAATTGATCGATATGCAATTAAATCAGTTTCAAATTTCGTTCAGAATCCTATTTCACGAAGAAAAAGTATGTTGGAAAATCCTACAATGATAATCTGAACGATTCTCTCCGACGTGGTGAATTTTTTGATAGGTCGAAGTTGAGCTAAGTGTAACGGTATTTACCGTTACGGCTCACTTTATGTACTCTATCCTCTTCGCTGTATCCTATGTTTGTGCATTGACCTGACGAACTCTCATTGTTCTATTGCGTGAACGTTCCCTCTTTGTCTATATCCGCTCAAGTGGGATCGCTCTCGCGTATAGAAGGGAATGTAACTAAAGAAAATGCACGACTAGAGATGTGCAGATGACACAATACACCATCGTGCCAACGGGCATAGGCGACACTCTATGTTCATCACACTAAGGAGTGATTTTCTTCGTAAGAAAGTGTGGTTGGATCCGTAATGAAAGATGCTTAAAATCCTGTTTCATCAAGAAATAGTATGTCGGAAAGGCATCTAATGATATGCAGATAGATTATCCATGAATTATTAGTTGTTTGGATTGGTGCAATGTGAGGTTTAGAACTATTTGGTGTTAATATTAATGCTTAAAGATTACTCATTCAACTGGTTTAGATTCTTTTTAGCAGATGGAAAAACTGATCCTCATGGGCCAGAACAATATTACGATGTATTAACAATAAAACGATTCTTCAGCAAAAGCTAACATTATGCTTCTATTGAGACTCGTTTTCACTCAAAAATTGATACTTCGCCACAGAAATGTGAAGTGTATAAGATTTTCAGTTCTATAGCGTGTTGTTTGCATGAGATATTCAATAGAAAAAAATAGCTCATTAGATAATCTGAAAATCTTTGTAAACTTGAGTTCTATAGATTTTTCTTTTAAAGATCATTCCACTAACATTGCAGAATCTGACAGTGTCAATTTGACACTGTCAATGGTTATTGTTTTTATGCAGAGAAAAAGAATGATCAGTTCAATTCATTTCATAAATGGTCATTTATTTAAAACCTAAATTAGAAAATTATTAACAAGTTTTCCTTCCTGCTGAAAAAAAGTATATCTTTCTAGTAGAAAAGACAATTAAAATAATAAGATGATGCCACTCGCCAAACAACAGGCTTAAATCATCAATCTCAGTTTCGCTTCGTTTTTTGATGAAAAATGAGTTTATCTTGTAAAGAGGACACCTAAATGCAAATGAATAATGAAAAAAATTGTATTCATCTTAGATTTCAATGGTAAAACAAGAACGAGCACAATCTCGATTAGAATTAGAAAATCAAGATGCTCTTGAACGTGAAGAGAAAAAACACATGAATCATTTAGTACAAAAACAAAAGGCAGTTATAGCTGCTACAACTGTGGAACCTAAAGTAATTTATTTCTTATTGACTGTTTTTGTTTCTATTTTAAATTGTTCTATTTAGTTTTATGGCCGTCGTCGTGCTAATTGGAATTAATGGGTAGTTTTCGTGTTTTGTTTTGTGTATATGTTTTCTTTTTCATGCTACAGCTCGAAACGATTAAAATCGTTTAAATCAAGAGATTAACCATTTTGAGTTCAATATTTGAAAAATAAACTCTTACTCGTATCAATCATCTTAAATACACGTAGATATTATATTAAGAAAAGAATAATTCTGATTAAATGAAATATTTTACATNCGTGCTAATTGGAATTAATGGGTAGTTTTCGTGTTTTGTTTTGTGTATATGTTTTCTTTTTCATGCTACAGCTCGAAACGATTAAAATCGTTTAAATCAAGAGATTAACCATTTTGAGTTCAATATTTGAAAAATAAACTCTTACTCGTATCAATCATCTTAAATACACGTAGATATTATATTAAGAAAAGAATAATTCTGATTAAATGAAATATTTTACATGTTTTCATGCGCGACTGAATCATCCGCGGTAACACCTTATGTTTTCTACGAGGTCTCTTTCATCCGACAGGTCTTGTTAAAACTAGAAAATATTTAGAATGATTTCTCCTGATGCACTATCATCCAGGAATTGTGGCTGTTTAGAAATTTAGTATCTTAATTATGACAAACATAGAATAATCGAACGTTGACCTGAAGATTGGTCGACAAACAGCTTTTGGGTTCATTAAATAAGTTTAAACATTTCAGTCAAAGCAAAAGTGACTTCGTTAGGTATCAAATTTCCTCAAAATCATACTATCCTATAAAAAGGATTGATAATGTAATACTTCAAATTTCATTAAAACCGCAACATTTTGCTTTTAATTTTAAATTACTGATCATGCATAACAAATTTGATCAAAATGTAAATTCATTGAATTTTATTTTACTTTTGGAATTCCATGAATCTTTTTCACAAACACTATCTTAATTCCATACACTTGAGCTTGAATTCTTTTCAAAAATTTATATTCTAGTACGACGTCGCGAGTCAATTCATCGATCGATCGGTATCCGCCATCATTATCTGGCTAGTCATTCGAGCGGCTTCTCGATAAGTCGATTTTAGATTCGAATGGATATTGAAATTCTATATGGTGTTATTCAATGTCCATATTAAGCTAGGTCAAGAGTGTGGCGTAACGTTATTTTGATGCATAGGTTTCGACCACTTAAACGATCATAATTAGGAAAGGAATGGAATTTGATGAAAATACTAAAGGATCTAGCCCGATAATTGTCTCCTTCTTGAGTCACCAAAATCTATCGATTATAAGCGAAGGAAAAAGATCCGATCATACCAACTACTTACAGTTCAGTATCACCAAAACTCTAAACGAAATATAAACTATTATTTTTTCATAAAAGTCTTGTTATCAATTGAAAAAAAACAATAATACTTCGACAACTGTATTTCTGATTTTAACATTTTTTACCAATTAAAAATAAATCCCATTTCAGCATGTTTTCAGGCAAAGCATTTTTGATTAAATTGTAAATGTTATATAATGAGCTTATTCAATAAATATGAATTTTGATAATCTTCTAGTTAGTTTGTGCAATAAAATATATAAAATCAATATTTAGAATTTCTTTTAAAGATTCGAAAAAAGGAAACATTTATAATAACTGTGTGTTTGTCGAGAGCGCTGACATAATTCTGAATTTTATGACTTATCTGTGTAAAAGTAATCTTTGACTACATCTAGATTATTTAAATCTGAACAGCTAATTAGTTTTGATTTGAGTAGCAAATAAAATCTTGTTTCCAAGATTAGGCCATCTTGCAGATTCTGAATTGTGATACTTTCATAATGACTTTTGAGGCAATATCAAGTCAAGACCATATATATAGTGTTTGCATATTATTCAAGAAGTATCATTTCTGAGAATTTTGACTGGAACAAAAAATTAGGGTTTGTCGATCGTTAGGTCTGTTACATCTATCAAGAAGTTGTCCGTATCCGTATTACTAACAAGTCAAAGTCATTGATAAGAGTATAAGAATCAATAAAAATATAGGCTGAGACTTTATAAAGTAATTTTACTGACCCTTAGAATGAACATCAACGGTTAACTGAGAATTATCTCTTATGGTTCACTGTATAAAAACTCAATACAAGTATCCTTTCGTTTCTTTTTTACAAAATGGAAGTCTCTGGTAATATTTCTATGAGCATGTATGCGTAGAAATAATTCTCAAAACAGAACTCAACAAACGATGAGACATGTTATTGAATACAAATGAATTGAAGAATTAATAAAATTTTTATTTCGAAACACATTTATCCTATGGTAACAAAAGACGCGAAGTTCTAGGAGTTTTTCTATAAAAATAAGAAATCTTTATTCTAATGTTCAAATTTTCTTGATACAGTTGCTTCATGCATCAATCGAATAATATCTTTTCGAGTTAAAATACCTTGAAGGCGGCTAGAACAAAAAAAAAAGATCTTTTATAGATCTTAGACACAGAAAAAAAGATATTCAAGTTCTTACCCATTTTTGGTCACAAATATTTGTCTACAGCCCAATTTTCTGAACATATCTACAACTGCTTCCACTGGTGTTTGATCTGTAACGATAATTGGTGCTCTATCGACTAACTTATGCAATTGTAATGTTTTTGATGCTTGTAATGCTATTGATGCTCTACGCATTCCTAATGATGATGGTTGACCAGATTTATTTAATAAATTTGACATTGATACAAGAGATACTTTTCTATTCAGCAATGGCTTTGTTTGTGTAAGTGTTTGTTGCATTTTTCGTGATTTAAGTACAGCTAATAAATCTCGCCTTTGTAACTTGCCCACAATACAAGGAAAATCTTCGCTAATAATAACCGGATAAACTGAATGTGGATGATTACGAATAACTGAATCAATTTGTGCAATGGTCATTCCATCTTGAATGATACATGCCAACGGAAGATTTTGACCCGAACGATTCGGACGTATTGCTTCACCAGCTTTCAAGGTAAATGGAAAACTTTCACGATTCTCTAAATAGAGACAAAAGAAAATTTTCGAGTTTTTTGTTTTCATTGCTTTTGGCTTTTATTTTCTCATTACTTAAATATGGATAACCACTCAAGTTCACATATTCCTCATAAATTCCTTCACCAAATGCATCTCCTACCCATTTTGCTGTTAATGCAGTAATCATCAATGGAACAATATAGGATAAACCACCCGTGACTTCACTCATAATAACCACAAGAGAAACAGTCATTCGACTAACTCCACCTAAAAAAGCACACGCACCAACAACAGCATAAAGTCCAGGTGTAACACAATGTTCATTCGATACGCCACATTCATGTCTTAAAATAGCTAAATGTTGATTTTGAAATGCTACTTGTTCTGTTATAATACCAATAAGACGACCAGCAATAGCTCCTATAGATATACTTGGAATAATTAAACCTGATGGAATTTTTGTACCAATAGTAAAAATAACTAGAGTTATTTGAACGATTAAAGCCCAAAGTAATTGCCAAAGAGCACGATGAAGACCAGGACCAGCTACAGCAGCATACAATTTAGCTGTGGC
This sequence comes from Rotaria socialis, assembly GCA_905331475.1. Classification (NCBI taxonomy): domain Eukaryota; kingdom Metazoa; phylum Rotifera; class Eurotatoria; order Philodinida; family Philodinidae; genus Rotaria; species Rotaria socialis. The sequence goes on along the minus strand of CAJNYU010004668.1, from coordinate 16,760 downwards.
CGTTCCTATTGGTTTTTCGCGTTCATAATCACTATAATCATAAAGTACATTTATGCATTATTTAATATGTGATCATTCAAGAAGCTTAACATCGATCAAAGATCTATGTTGAATACTTTTTTGTTTTTTTTTATTTCGAAGAAAAAAGAATGCAATTTGAAATAATGCTCGGAGATTTGTTAGTAATTTCCAATACATATATTTTACCACACCATAGTGCTTTGCGACTCGTTTTAACATAAATCATCAATCAATTTCATTACAAATATTTATCTGAAAGTTAAATCTTTAAAGAAAAACGAGAAAATATTCTCGAAATTCCAAATGTGTTCATTGTAGATGATATAAATACTATTAGATAAAACAATGTGTGATCTTTTTTAATTTGATGAAGATCCGAAACTATTTACTAAACTAGATCATTGAGTTACAAGAAAAAACTTTGAAATCTTCACTCAATTAGTTATGAAGCTTTGTGGATTATCGAAAACCAACGAATACGAACATAGTTCTTTTTATCAAACTTAATAAAAATATTTTAAGCTCCGACAATGGATTATTCACAATCGTTTTCACAATTCTGATATTATATGTTTTAGAAACGTAACAATTATGTTTGGACAACTTAAACAGGTCAAGACCTATTTTAGGTAGAAACAAAAAATGACGTGAAATGCAATATGTTAAAAGCGAGTATTTTGGTAAAACAATACCGTATCAATTCAGGCAATCTTTTCGATTTCAGTAGAAAACAGAGTTTCAATGTAACTTTGGATATTTCTTGATGATATTTTTGAATGTTATAGAGCTTATAACAAAAAATGGTTTGTTTTTTAATTCTATGCCAACATATTAGATATATCAACTTATGCAGCACAAGAAATGATTAGTGCATGTTCTTCGTTCAAAAGTAACTTTTACACTTCTAAAAGAGCAACTAATAATTCTTAAATCGAAATTTCGATACATATTTTAAAGCTGTATTCCTGCAAAGCGAGGATTAGACAAATAACTGATTGGTGACATAAATGCTCGTTTCAAGTGGAAAAATGACGTTCAGGTCAAAAATGCTTGAAAACTAAACTTAAGATAAAGACACTAAACAAATCAACAGTAACAAAAATTTACCTTACCCAACCACGTCAGATCACTGTAAAAATGAATTTGCAGCGGATAAATGAAATAGTCAGTGGGAATAATGCTTTGGATAAATGAAATATCATTTTTCCTATAGGAAGAAAAACGGGAGCATATGTGATTGAAGTGAACATTCGTTTATTCGCAATAAGTAAGAAATGATTTTACTCGGTACCAAAGATGCGGGGAAAATTTACAGTCGGTCAGATTATGGTTGACTCTCGTTTAAAGAAAGATCGGTAAATTGGTATGAAGATGGGGTGCCGAAAGTCATTTACGATGGCAGGGAATGGTTTCACAGTTTTGTGATGACGCGTGACGAATGACTAAGACCTGGTAAAAAGGTTGTTTCTAAATAATGATTTGGAAAGAAGAAATGCAATGAAAGAAAATGTAAATGTTAATGAAAACTACTCCTATTTGGTGTTTATAAAGTTCTTTATAGCATGGATTATGCTGTATTTGCACGGATATCTTTTCTGAACAGTGACGACAAAAGTATTCGATATAAATTTAGTATACACACGCTGACTTGCACTTATAGAGTTTGTCTTCTGTTATGGGCAGAACGGAAAAAAATTCATTTTTGACCTGAACGACACTTTTCCACTTCAAATTAACATTTATCTCACCGATCGATTTTTTGTCTACTGCTGTGCAAAGCACACACTACGGAGTTCAACATGATATTCTCTCTCTAAAGTTCTATCATCTCGATGAAAAGACAAAAGTTGTATGGATACCTGGTTTAATAATATTCGATTATGCATTTTAACAATAGAGAAATACTAGTAGAGACATACCATAAATCCATATGATCTTCGACATGACATTGTCCTACTAAACGTCTTATTAGTTCGGGCATTGTTAATCTTAAATAAGTATTTGGATAACAAACAATAGCTGTTACTAAAGTTAAAATGATAACTTCGGCTTTTGGATATTTTCCAATAGTATGCGTCTTTTTATATTTTAACCAAGAAATATTTGTTTTTATAAACAATGTTCCCCATAATCCGCCTAATGCACCAAGACCAATAAATGGAATAACTTCAAATGTTGCCCATGGTACATTATATTCAACAGGAAATTGTATTTCATGCCCATTACCATATGGATTTATTGTACGTACAACAAGAGCACCGACCATACAACAGAAAAATGTTCGCCATAATGTTTTGTATGGAAAATAATAACTTATTTCTTCCAAACTAAAAAGAATTCCACCGATTGGAGCACCAAAAGCAACAGAAACACCTGTAGCAGCAGCTGCAGATAAAATTTCACGTTTACGCGCTTCGTTGTTACCAAATTTAGGGAAAAGTTCTAAATTTTTTTATTAAATAAAGAAAACAATTGTATAAAAATTAAAATACAGCAAAGAATTAGAATGTTTATCTTACTTGAAAATAAATTTCCACAACAACATGATATGTGTACAAATGGACCTTCTTTACCCACAATTAGACCTGCACTTGTTGCAAATATCATTCCAATACTTTTTATAAGGAATGTCCATTTACCCAAATAACCATACATAATAAAACCCGATAAAATTGTTTTTATTTCAGGTATACCTACAAGATATTTTAATAATAGTTTGACAAATAAAACTTGTCATTTATTTACCTGATCCACTAGCATATGGTGCAGATCCAACAACAAGCACAACAATAAATGTAGCATAGATTACTGACCATAATATGAACATAAAATATCGGAAAAACCAACCACTAACCGATAATGCATCTATACCAAATATATCCGACCATGTTCTCCACTTAATTCATAGAATTTGAAATTATTTCATAGTAATAATAAGCATAACTTACATATTTACATATTTCATTATGAACATCATCATATTCAACATCTCGTGAAGCCCAACAACATTGCTCTCGGTTAAGCCAAAATGCCGACGTACAAACACCTGTTCTCCAATGACTCAACCACTTTGCTCCAATATCAACAAAACCAGCTACAAGGCCTAGTTGAAAAAAAAGAAATAAAAATAATTAGAAATCTGAATTAATCTACCAGCTGAAACACCAACCAATAAAACACATATCCATCCACTCCATGTATCGAACCAAAAAGTAAATCTTTTCTTCCAACTTTGTTGTTGCTGTGAACGTAAATTACGATGACGAATACGATTGCGCATTAAATCTTTTAACCAATCGATTGTTTCGAAATTTTCATAATGTTTGCGAATAACATACGTTACATTAGTTACTAAACATTAAAATAAAATCTCTAAATGATTCTATTCAAGGATATTTCACTTAGAATAATTTTCACCTTGTTCATTGTCATTCTTATAATCAAATTGACTATTATGATCATTATTATTGTTGTCACACATAGTAACAGCAGTCGTACTAGCACCTTGTGTATCAGCAATTAAATCAAATTCTTCGCCACTCTCCTCTTCATCTAAATTAGGATTAACTGTTTGAGTATGATTTTGTAGATTATTATCTTCATCATCTTCGATACTAGGTACAGGTGACAGATTAAATCGAGCACGATTGTCTATTGATGGATCACCTCAAAACAAAATGAAAAATGATGAGCTTGATTTCGATTAAAATCAAATCTTTGCTATTACGTACGAGTTGATTTTCTTTCACTTCCACTATTGCTGTTGTTTACTGAAGCCATGTGTTTAATGATAATGAGTCAAGGATAATTGAACAATCTGAGAATGAGAACGGTTAGATAAAAAATAGATAGTATCTGTCAATAACAAAAAAAATCAAAATGCATTGTATCGAGCGATTGAGTCTTTTATTGTATAGGTATCACTGTTGAGAACGTATGCATCATGTGAATCAAACCGTGTTGATTTCGATGTTTTTTTCTATCGTTCTTCGTTTCTTTCGTTTCGCATTCTTACACATATTCGCTCGTTTTCTGTTTTCGCTAATTGTGATGTTTATTCTTTACTTCAAGGTAAAAAAATAACTACTGTACACAATCCTTATTGATTTAACAAAAGTATACAAAAGGAGACACAGCATAACTGTAAAAAAAAAAGAAATACAATAAATTGTTAGACGCACCCCTTTGTATGCTACATGATAATGCATCAAGCAGAAATTTCCTTGTTTTTGGATGATTCTTCTTAAATGATCAGAATTAATAAAACTATAAGTTAATTTATTTTTAGAAATATTGTTGTGGTAATCAATGCCAATAAGATTAGCTTTGGCTGTTGCATCTTGTCACCTACCTTTTAAAGTATAGTCGTTGACATTTTTCTATGTCAAGTAGATCATTCTTGATATATGTTTTTTTACTAGAAAATAGTTGATAGAGACGAAAAAATTGACTCATAGATATAAAAGTATATCAATCTTTCTCTTGCCTCCTGAACGTTAGTATATACGCATTTATCTCTAACCTTGAAACAAATAATGTACGTGATTTTCTTTCGTTACACGTACCGATCGACCGTTGAAGGATTTTTTTTACTTTATGTGATTATGATGGAAACAATAGAAATACAAATCATCGTGTACTTTTTCTTCATCACAATGTAGCATTTTGCATATTACAGAGTAAAACAAACGAATGCTCATTGTTTTCATGCATCTATAGAAGAAAATCAAATCTATCTAAGTAAAAATACATAGCTATACTATTATCAATGTTTCCTTAAAGGAAAATTTGCAATAATAAATAGTACTATACAATGTTTTATATTCGAATCAATTTAAGAATTTCTACAAAACAATTGAAATTTTCATTTAATCATATAGATTACATTTAAACTATACGAAAAAAACGAATAATATTGCAGAAGAGTCTACCTTCATGTCAAACTAAATTTCTTTGATTTCTTCTTGACTAGACTTCTATAGAATAATATTGTTTTTATCTATTTCGTATCGGAAACTTTTCATATTTATTTGCTTCTGTCGAACTATCAAACCTATAATTTATTTTCTAATCTTAAATTGATTCTAATATTTGCAAAGCTATATCATTGCTTTTTTTAATCAAACGCAGCGTAATTTTTCGCAATAATATTACATGACTAAAACGAAGAGTAATAATAATAAGTCTACGATTATTTAACAGATTACCAGTTCCGCTATTGAATAGATTGAAATACTGATATGTTGTATAACATATATGAATAATTTGATTTCTAAAAAAACTATACAGGTGAAATATAGGTCATGTGGTGTGAACTCTCATGAGCAGAATTTAAAAGTGTAAGATAAGCAAATAACTTTAAAAAAGCAATTGGTATATGAAAAGGATAATATCCACGAGAAAAATCGCAGTTGTTTTTATATAGAGAGTAATTCAATAATGTCAAAGTCAATATTTATAACAATAATACAACAAAGCACTGTTTTTCTATGGTATTTATGTGCTGATACAGTGCTTGATAGTAGTGTATGTTATTTAATTAAAAATAGGTATAGTTTGAATTATTTTTTTTAAACATATTGTCTTTTAAAAACTTGTATATAAGGAATATATAACAAAGTATATTGAATCTGACTCGAGAAGTCAAATGTTGTAACTGAAATTAAAAAAATATGATACTGAAAATAGGTCATATCTATTGCAATTGTTTTGGTGTCTTTTGTTTTTGATTTATTCAGCAGATGAAATCGATCACTCACGCTCGTTGATTATCAATATTTAAATGAATCATCAATTGATAATAATCTTAAATGTTTTTTTTAATGATCCAACTGTAAAACTATGTATAAAATTATGCGTTCGTACAATTTTTTTATAAATCATCTATTATTTGCATTCTTCTAATTTTAACAATTGATGATCTAATATCTGTTAAAACGCGTTGATTATTAAAATATATGATGATCTTTTATTAACTGCGAAATTTTTAAAAATAATAATAAAACGTAATAATCTTGTTGGCCAGTAGAAGACATATCGAAAAGAAATAAAATTTGAACACTCAGTAGCTAACATTCATTGTTATTGTTTTTCTTCTAAGCTAATTAACTTTCCTAAATTTCATTACAAAAACATTATTGAAATATATCAAAACTCATAATTTGACAGATTAATCGACGAGCTCTATCGAACTACGATAAAAATTCCAACATAAGTCTGCTAAAATTTTGATTCACCATCGACTTACATATAAAATCTTCAATGAACGACGATGGTTTACTTGTAGTTTGTCTCTTTATTTTTACATAGATTATTAGCGATTTTGTTTTGATTATAAAGTCGAATGTAATAAAAGAAAACACGAATCGTCAATTTGATAACAATATTTCGGAATACTTTTTGATAAACAATTAAATATCATACAATTATCAAGCAATAGCTTGAAAAAGTACCTGCAATAGATAGATTTATCTTCGATTGCTACTTTTTTTTATATACTAAACTCATTCAAAAACAATTTTGGTTTCGTAAAAGATATATAACCCAGATAGTAATGAATGGAAAGAAGCTGTATCAATTTTCTAAATTTTTGTACTCTGCGAAAATATGAACTTCCGATTTCCAGGAATCCGGGATGAACAGATGCTTGCTTTTCTTTAGAACCTGATTTATTTCCTAAAAAATAAATTAATAATATCAGTCAATGTAAGATTTAGTTTTTTAAGGAATAATTAATTTGATTTCGACTGGAGCACCTTCTTCTGGGAATATATGCCGATCTTCAATTTTCGAAAATTTTTATTTCATAGGCTTTTCATTTGTTTCCTAGCCTTCATTTTTTTAATGGAAATGAGTACTGTAGAACTTGATCAACTTAACAAGCATACTCGTTTTCTACTCTAAGCTATATTTTTTTTGACAATATTCATATGTCAGTGTCTGATCTATTGAAATTTTCCCTATATAAATGTTGCAATGTTTGTTTTGGATTGTAGCACGATAGATGAACATTTGAAGATTCAGTAAGACAATTAATGCTCCGCCGTTCAAATAAGCAAGACAAAAATTAATACTAGATCGTTTATTCATTATGAGAAAATGTATGTAAATATGCAGCTTCTTATCATATTAAGAATGTGAGTGTAACCTTTTATGCGTTCATACGCATAGATTACTTCATGCGTCTATGAAATATTTGAAAACTAAACAAAAAAATACTCAATAATAGCTGACAGATTGATGCGTCAACTTTGTAAATCTGAATTATCGTGTTAAATATGAACTAAATGACAAGTTAGAACAATCAATTTTGATTTTTCATTTGATATCAAGAGACTGATTCTTTGAATCAAGTCGTATCTCTTTTAAATTCTTCATGTTCATGCTTACTTACCGAATAAGACTACTTTCTTGTATTACTGTAAGTTTATTACTATGTCAAGCTATGGACGACTCATCTGTCGGTGTACTTTTTATAATAGTCTAAATGGTTTTGTTTTTTGAAGAAACAGTAGCGACTGCTGGATAGAGCTTACAGAGTATTATCCATCAAAACAGTTGACTAAACAAACATGCATCATATTTCGCATATGATGATGAGATTGAACTCTTATACCTGATTTGGCAAAGAAAACTTTTTTAAACATTTCTTTGACACTATTTAATATTTGATCAAGATTTCCAGATATCAGTTCAATTATAAATTCCAATCCATACGAAGGGCATGTTTTCATTTTACAAGACTAAGTTTCGACTAGACTATTAGCTAAAAAAACTTACAGAATATCAAATGCAGAACATTTGATGCAGTTATTTTGTAGAAACATGCTATTGGTTAAGACAAAATAAACATGAAAAAAGATTTTCCTACATAGTAATGTTTGCTTAGTTAATAATCTTTCTCTATGATTTAATCGGTTTTCTAGATGCGAACATGATTCATCATCACTTTTTCAAATATTTGGAACATATAAATGAATTTTTTTATTTCAGTTTCAAAAGTCTGTAATTTTTCATAGTATATTGAGATATCCTCTTGATTCAAAAAATAGAAATATGATTGCAGGTGAAACGTATGAACTACAGATTTCTGTAAAAACCGGTATTGCTTTCTTTTTTAACTTAATCATTGCGTTATATATTTAATAAAAAAGCTTGCTAGCACAGCCCTTTTGGGACTAAAGTGTGGAACTCACATGTATCCCTTCGGTTTACTAGAATAATTCAAAATAGTTCATCTGAAAAATCTACCCTGATCTCCAAAACCTATAATTAGGTCATTGCCTATTTGATTATGTCTGTAATGGAGTATTAATTGTTAGCTCGGATATTTAACAATGGCAGAGACTAGCTACTATGGTCTGTCATGGGTAAGCATTGTTTTTTTTCGCGTGTCTGTAATTAAAAAAGGAAGAAATAGCAGCCTAATTACTCAAGCTCCTAATTAGCGCAATTTTAAACTTATTAATGTCTGTAATGGNACTGAACGCATACAGCAAGAAGTAAAAAAAAGACAAGGAGCAGCAGTAGCATCAACATCAACATCAGCAAGTAAGATTTCTCGCTTTTAAACTTACACTCATCATTTTCTTCGAAAATATAAGTGATTTCCACAAAAACATTGAACGATCTATAACCTCGTTGTTAACAATTATTGCTGACTAAAAAAATAATAAGATCAAGAGACTTTTTGAAGAAAAGAATTCTATATTTTTAAGCATGAAAGACAATATCAAATACACTGTTTCTTTTTTTCCACCGATATCATTATAATATCTACTAATCTAGTCAGCGTATTCTCTAATGAACATTCTATTAGGTTATTATATAGTATATATTTTAGAAGTTTTGAGAGAATAATCTTATTGACAGTGTCAGAAAAATCGAGATACGTTTAAGAACTATAATAGTTTAATTCATGCAAGTTTTTTTTTGCGACAACCAACGCTTCAATATGGTTTGCTAGCGTTCGTCTGTTTGTTGCTTGAGTATTTTCCGGTAATTACATTATCGCTTTTAGCTCGATCATTTGCAAATGATGATGATGATGATGTTTGATAACTTCGATCTATAAATATAATGTAAAACATGTATGCACTCAAATTTAAAACGAGAAATCTTACTTGCTGATGTTGATGTTGATGCTACTGCTGCTCCTTGTCTTTTTTTTACTTCTTGCTGTATGCGTTCAGTTATTTTATCAAGTGTTTCAACAGGATAATCTAGTTCTTTTTGAATTTGACGTATTGGTCGTGTCGTTATATGTCGTCGATGTCGGTCAGTGTCATCATCTTCAGAATTTATGTTTAAACTCGATAATAAACGATCGGATTCTCCGCGTGTATACTCATAGTCCTATTGTAAAATTTAATCAATCCATTAAAATTAAAATCTAAATAAAATTAATATCTTACTTTAGCACGTAAAATTGCTTCTTTTTCTAAGCGTCGAACTTTTCTTGAAGATCCCGGCATGTTTGAAAAATACCGCGTGATGCGAGTTCCTTCCTATGTCTTGCTATACTGCTGGTATTGCGTGTGATAATAATAATAGCAATAACGATGGCGGAGAATATGATAGATTTTCTTCTCGTTCGTCGCATGGGGATGAAGCTACGACCCCAACATCTATTATAAGTCGGATGCGTCAGAAAAACTATGCTGCCACAGAAAGAAAAATAATATATACATACATGGCATTACTATGTCCTATCCGGTTTTATTCTCCACGATACGTATGAAACGAATAACAAAAAAGTTAGTATATGACGTCAAATAAGCACAACAATCGTATGCAGTTATTAGTTTGATCTGTATTTAGTGAAGCATACAAGAGATGATGAATTGCAGCGTATTCCAATATTCCAATGTTCCATATGTTCTTTTTGCTTCCTTCCAGTGACAAATGGGGAAAATAACATCAACATTTGTAAACACCATTTTTCATACGTGACATTGAACATTAAAAACTAATGATGTCTATGAAAAGTTCTATTTTCAAACTCTAGTCATTGAAAATCTTCTGTAATTTAATTAATATAAGATAAGACTTTCTACATCGTTCAAGAATTCAACAAACTATTAATGTCTAAGTTAAATTCAATTTATTTTAAAACTTACCTATTCTGATCTTCACTCATGTCTAGACCTGAGTATGGTACAGATCTCATTCACCTGCTAACTGTAATTAGATAGAACTGATGTTGAAAAAAGATGATGAAGAAGATATGAAAATCCATTTTATCGATGATACATATCGCTTTTAGTTTATAGTATGGCAAGTCTTACAAAAAGGATCTATGGATGATATACATTATTTTTATTTTTATTTTCCAATGGTTATGAAAAGCTTTATACAATTATGTAATCTTTTTTTACTCGGAAAGTTTTTGTAAAATTTGCAAAAACAAATTTAATTCATACATCAACACTGTCGTCGATATATAATTACGTGTATACTAGTGATTGATACTTTATAAATGATTTCATAGGAAAAATAAAATTTTGATATAGATCACATCTTTTTTTGTGATGGCATTGTCGCCAATAGTTATTGCTTCAGAGATTCAAGATAGATAGACAAGTTGCCGTTATATATAAAATACTGATTGGCTCTTTTTGACATTTTAATATTAAAACAGATTATGCATTTTAAAAATTAATCACATTTATAAACAGTTACACAGTATAGGTAAAAGAATAATTGTTTTCTTTTATTTCGCTAGAGTTTTTGATTAAGACTGTTGTTCAGTGCTAATGAGCTGTTGAGAAGTGGTATGAATTGATTGACTCGGAAGATTGGTGATAAAAAAGTTACAGATGCAAAAAGAATTACAACAATACCAAACAGTTTCATGCCAAATCCGACCTTAATTAAATCTATAATTCTAACGTTGCCACTTGAGAATATCATCGCATTAGGCGGCGTAGCTATAAAGAAAACACTTGCTTCGAATCTGTATGAAAGAAAAAAAACTTACCAATGGGTAACATGAATGAGAGCGAGACGCTCATACATGAAGGTATAATCAAACGGGCTGCATGAATTCCGGTTATTTTTGCCTATGAAATAAAATGCAATAGGAAGACTGTTAAAAAAAATTGAAATCAACGAGATGTTATTATACGAAAAACTAGTTAGCAAACTAAATAAATACAGTTTGTGTATTAGCTAGTTATATATCTGGTCATCAAGAAAAACTAACTATAGAACTACCAGTTAAAATAAAATTTCATAACTATTACATCTTTTAAGCTGCTATTAGTTGCTACAAAACTTTCCTTGTACAATTTTTAATGAGTGATCCATATCGTATAATTGTTTTTTTAGCCGATGATGACGTAGTGGTTCTATGGATCTGATTATTAATCAGACATGAAAAGGTTCAATCCCTTCCCTCGGCGCGGTGTCTTCGGTGTCAAGATATACGGTATCGGAAAAATAAACAAGGGAAGAACAGTACTGCACGCTAATTTCGTCATCACTGTCTCGATTTTCGACTTTCGTTGTTTGTTTTCGTTTTCTCTTCCTTGTCATCCTTTCTCTGTTTGTTATCGTGGTCTTGTCTGTTGACTCTTGTTTTCGTAAGCGTTCACACAAATGATACAAAAAATCACAAAAATATGTATGGATGTCACGAATAAATATAGTGCATAAACCAAAACAATATATATATATATACATATAGAGAGAGAGAGAGATATTTCTTTTTACTGAGTTTGAATGCCTATTGAATTTTTGTAAACATGAGTCCATGAAACAACTCACAAAACATCCAGTTAATAATAGATAAGAATATGTCTTACAATGCTGTCAAGTATAGGAAACAAAATTGTGGCACAGGCAAGATTACTGGTAAATTCAGTGAATAGTGCGCTCAATACAATAACAACAAAAATTATAATAATATCAGGAGCTCCCACAATAAATCGAAGAAAAGTGGCAATTGTAGCCGATAGATTCGATATCTAAAATGAAGAGTATATTTCTATGAAAGAAATAAGCTTATTTGTTTTGCAATATACTTTGAATCCTTCAGCAATAGCCAAACCGGCACCTTGTAACATAAATACACCCCAAGGAAACTTTTTAGATATTTGTTCCCAATGAACGATAGGTTGATATTCCCAGTTTTCTAGGGTCAATTTTAAAATAAGAATTTTAGTCTTTTAAACTTTATCTTACTACTAAACGGATTTCTATTTGGTAGAATAAGTGGTAATGTACCGATAAGTATTGCAACTGTAGCATCCGCAACATAACTAGATAACAATTAAAATCATCAATAAGGTAAAAGTCGCAAAATTTTTTCGGTTTACTCTTTTCGAAAAATAATTTCCCATCCAGGATAAGTTGAAAAATCACGTGTCACCCAAAGAATAACCATGGCCAAAAATAAAATTGATATTGTATATTCTTCCCAACTGAGACGACCTAGTTCCTTATATTGTTCTTTGAGAACAGATTTTAAATGTTTTTGAGATTCTATATCATATGCGTCCATTTTTATCCATGGTAATAATCTAAATGAGATATATTTTATTAAGATTATATTCAATATATTTAAAAGTATTACTCTCTACGATTATATAAAAGTTGTAACCACAACCAACAGATGATGAGCATCATAACACCGATAGGTAAAGCGAAGAGAAGAAAATTTGTAAAAGAAATTTCAAATGCATGAGGCCCTTCGCTATAGAAACTAGTTTGAAGAAAAAAAAGTAAAATAATTAAATAAGTTTTAGTACATAAATCAACATTATACAAATGCCTACTCATCAACAAATCCTTTAACAAAAATATTTGGGCCAGTTCCGACTAATGTTGCTAAGCCACCAATTGCTGCACTATAGGCCACAGCAATGAGAAAAGCTTTAAAAGAAATCGATAATGGCACGTATATGAGTTTCAATTTAATTCGATTAGTCATACCAGTTTTCAGTTGTCGATAGTCTATTTTATTTATCGGCGTATACTTTAATGCCATATTTGATGAGTCATCATGCTGATTACTAGAAAATGTATAGGTATATTCTTATTATGAAGAAAATATACAAGGTAGTCATGTTATTTTAAATTTAGAAACAATAAAATAAAACTATTCTTAACTATTTCAAAATTCAACTCACTGAATTACTTGTCCATTTAAATCTATTGGAATATTCTCTTGAATTGTGTGAATTTCTTTCAATTGCTCGTCAATACATGTTTTATTATGAAAAGCATCTTTAAAAAAGATTTTGATTATGTATTATTTATATAATTAGAACAAAAAATTGTTTTACCAGTTGATTCAATGGCTACATTCTCTTTTGACCATTGATGATCTTCCAATTTATCGACTATGGATAGGTTTTGTCTTCCCTGTTGATGATTTTCAAGTTCATCAATAATGGCAATCGCTGCAGGTATCATGATACTTGTCGCTGCAGAATTATTAATCCACATACTCAAAAAGGCAGTCACTCCCATCAATCCAGCCATACTCCTATTGTGAATAATAGTCAACTATCTCAATACAACGACCGAAAGAGATTAGTACACACCATTTAATTGATGAACCAACAATGCTAAGAACAAATAATCCTAGTCGTCGATGCAAACGAACATGTTCCATCGCATGAGCTAGCATCATGCTTCCGACAAATAATGTTGTTATTCCCTAAGAAAAATTCATTATAATAAACAAATGGTTTTGTAAGAAAGATAGATAAGAATTGCTCACCTTAAAATAGTTCAATCCTACTTCATCACTAGATATGATACCTGCCAACGGAAAGAAGGAAAGTGGTAATATGGAAGTCACTGCATATGGAATCGCTTCAGACACCCAGTAAACCGTGAGAACAAGTACAATATAAGCACATCGTGCTTGCTTAAAACAATTGAAAACAAAATAAACAAACTATGTTTTTGTATTTAAGAATTACATTGATTTAAGACTTACATCTGATTGAACAATTAGTGGAAGTGGTAGAAGGATAATTGGAGCGAGAAAAATGATCAACAAGCGCCACCATTGTTTGATTAGTTTCATTCGATGAGAAATTATAGTCATTGTTCAGTTTCTATCGATATTTCGTTGTTCGATATTGTTATTACAGTATTATTTGTGACATTTGTTCTCTATTGTATGTAATCTATTTTATATCGATGAAACACGATAAACTAAATAACTAATGTTAACATTTTTCTCTTGATAACACTGCTAAAAGTGCATCATAGGAGTCTCATAGATAAATAACAAGCAGCACTCTATTATGGGCGTATTGCAACTTTCTTTAAGTATAAAATATATGTATTCAAGTTTAGGATTAAGGGAGACAAGGATAGAGAATATTGTTCTCAATCATAACAGTCAACATATGGATAAGATAATCTTTTGATTTACTCAAGAATATATTAGTCTTTAAATTAACATATGTTTATCTTCATGCAATCAAGGCGTTTTACATAAGATCAAGGGAGGGGGGGGGAGTGAATTTTCAAAATCCCAAATCTGCCTTTTCCTCCTTGCATAAGATGCTGACGTCAAGATCATATTGATTGATAACTCATGTTAAGTAATAACAGTTAGTTTACTTGTAACCTTTTATATACTCGGTTTTATGTACTGAAAAAGTGAGTGCACTCCAGAATTGGTCAGTGTGTCCGTCCGGCCGTCCGTTTACACGATAACTTTCGAAAGGAGAGTTAGATCATGATGAAATTTTCTACACAGTTCAGCCTCATCAATGTCTCAGTCGAGTTCGAAGATGAGAAAGATCCTTCAAGAAATGGTTGAGCTATCGAAAAAATTGTCATTTTTGACCAGGCCATCCCTGAGTAGGAGTACAGGGATTTTTTTTCAAAAAACAAATTTTTCTCGGAATTATTTACAACATATATAAATCGACTCAGTTTTTAATGCTGATTCCGAATCTGATATTAGTTTTGAACTAAATTGTAGCTTTCTAATGAAACATCGCCTGAAAAACGACTCAAAATGCACAAAACTGCATCCAGAAATCAAATTGCCTAGTTTCTCATGAAGATTTTGGTGTTCAGACATTCTAGAATGACTCACATGTTCCATGCACTTTTTGCAGTACACATAACTCTCGGATGAAATCCGAAGTTTCCACATTTATTTTTAAAGTTATTTATGTTGATCATTCTCTGAAAAACTGAAAGTGGTAACCTATCGTACAATGCTGTAAACTTGCTTGTGATAACAGAAACATATAAAATTTGAAAATCAACTTCTTTGATTAGATAAACATGTGTGATAAGTACCTGATCGTAGAAACTATAAGAGTAAGTTATGAAAAAAGGGATTATTAATTAACAGAGAATGAAAACGAACCGTTGTAGTTCGGTTCGGTTCGAGCCAATCCGAACTCGAACTCAAACGAGTATTTTTTAAATCTACTCTATCAGAACTGAACATCGAACATGGTTTAATTTTTTAGAAGGCACTAAACGTAAGCGAACATAGGAGAAAAGGGGCTAATTGAAGTAAAAATTCTTCTTTAAGATTGGCATACTGTCGAAAATGATCAAAGAGCATTTGATTATTTGTTTCACATACGATTGATATAAAATTTTGTTTAAGGTTGTATTTCTCTTTATAACAATTAGACTAGCAGTCTTTTGGCGATTGGCCACTTGTACATAGTGTTATTTTTTGAATCGTTCATCTTTTTTTTCGTTGACGGTTTTTTTCTGTAAATAATAGATGACCGCTCGCCTAATTGATGATTGTGTACCATTGTACAAATATATGAATCATATTGGTTACTTTCTCTTCCTTTCTGTCTGTGACTTATTGTCAACTGATGCTCTCATCACCTGTTCAGTTTTATTTGATATTTAAATGATTTCAAGTGATTATTCAATTTCTGATTCATCAATTCAAAGTTCATCACCACTGCCAACTGTAATATTGAAAGATAATAATAAGAACTATAAAGTTATTTCGAATCAAAGTAAACGAGTTTCAGCTACATTTTGGAAAATAACGTGCATGGGCTTCCCAGTCAAAAATATTGCATGATAAACATGAACCTATTGTTATTCGTGGTTTTCTGTCATGTACCAAATACTTCCAGACCTATTGCTATGTTAACTCGACCACAGCTCATACTAAATCTCATAAATACATTAATTTACTACTACCAAATCAAACAATCAATTGATCATCATAATCCTGTTCTATTTTTGCATTTAGAATCGTTTATATTCTAAGTAAAAAAAACTCAGAATTGAATCAAGCCAAAACAGATTCCATAGCTTTTTCACATTTTCTTATACCGAGCGGATTTACGGAACATTCGAATCGATTGTTTTCACAAATCAATCTTCCGTTTTTTTCTATATACACTTTTTAATCATAATATAACCTAATCAAAAATCATTCAACTGAAGCATTGAATAGAAATTAGCCAAATCTATATAATAACAGTTTTGAGTCGTCCTTTTTTTCCTTAGTTTGATTTACACTCACATATACGCACAGAAATGAATATTAGAATGGAAAAAGAACCCTCACATTGTCTTCAAAAACCAAAGTATTACACAGGGTTGCCAGCCGTACCCCATTTGAGCCTTTTGTACCTCAAAAAAAATTGTACCTCTGAGGTACGCATTTTGTACCCCATCTGCATTTTTCAATGTTACGACTACTATCATCCATATTTTGGTTGAAACTAAGAAAATTTCTGTCTCTTTATCCGACATTTACTATTGATAAAGATGTG